>LKNJ01001794.1:0-80376 GCA_002120245.1 Maccullochella peelii | reverse complement strand
TAGAGAAAAAGGCTTGTCTAGCCTTCTTTATTTCTGAGTTGTAAATACGAAGCCTCTGTTTAAAGATGTCTTTGTCAATCTGAAGATTACTTTTTCTCCATTTGCGCTCAGATTTCCTGCATTCTCTCTTCTGGCTTGTGACAGCTGCCGTGTTTCTCCACGGTGCTTTCTGCTTGCCCGAGATAGTTTTAACCCTTTCAGGTGTAATTGCATCAATAACTTTTAGGGTTTTACAGTCGAAATGATCAAAGAGTGAATCAACAGAGTCTGACGTAATGCTTATTTTCATGGACATAGCTTCCATGAAAAGACAACTAGTATGCTTGTTTATATACCTTTTTTTGACAGAAAGTGATCTGGTTTGGGTATCAGGAGAAACCAACATATCAAAGAAAACACAGAAATGGTCAGAGAGGCCTATGTCCCTAACAACAGTGCTAGAAATATCAACACCCTTACTAATAACTAAATCCAGTGTGTGTCCTTGGTTGTGTGTGGGCCCTTTTACATGTTGCAGCAGATCAAAAGTTTCAAATAGACCACAGAAGTCCTTGGCAGTTTTGTCTTTGGGATTATCAATATGACTGTTAAAATCACCTGTTATGACAAGATAGTCAAAATCTGTCAAGATAACATAAAGCAATTCAGTAAAGTTATCAATAAAATTTACAGAGGACCTTGGAGGTCTGTAAATTGTTAACAGCAGGATTTTTGGTGTGCCTTTCAACACAATGCAAAGATATTCAAAGGAGGCAAAATCACCACATGATAACTGTTTGCATTGAAATGAGTCTTTGAATATAGCAGCAACACCCCCACCTTTCCTGTCAGGTCGAGAAACATTCATAAAATTAAAGTTTGGAGGGGCAGACTCAATGAGAACTGGTGCACTGCTNCAGATCAAAAGTTTCAAATAGACCACAGAAGTCCTTGGCAGTTTTGTCTTTGGGATTATCACTGTGAATGTTAAAATCACCTGTTATGACAAGATAGTCAAAATCTGTTGAGATAACAGAAAGCAGCTCAGTGAAGTTGTCAACAAAATTTACAGAGGACCTTGGAGGTCTGTAAATTGTTAACAGCGGGATTTTTGGTGTGCCTTTCAACACAGTGCAAATATATTCAAAGGAGGCAAAATCACCACATGATAACTGCTTGCATTGAAATGAGTCTTTGAATATAGCAGCAACACCACCACCTTTCCTGTCTGGTCGAGAAACATTCATAAAATTAAAGTTTGGAGGGGCAGACTCAAGAAGAACTGGTGCACTGCTACTACTGTCTAGCCAGGTTTCAGTTAAAAGCATAAAATCAGGACAGGAATAGGGAAAGCTAGAGGCACACTGGGTCCTGGCTTATCCTGGGAACATTCATGAGTGCCATCGTCCTTGTGGCCTGGACCCAACAGATATCAACAAGAGCTAACTCTTAAACTAACAGGAGATGGTATGTTTTTATCAGGCCGGGGAGACGGGATGATTCACATGCCGTCGAGGAGGGGGAAGGGGTGGCGGGCATCGTAGCTGAGACACGTGTCAAAGCTGGCCAGGGACTTAAAACCAATGGTGGAGGTGGACGGCGAGGTGGGCGGGGGAAGGAGCGGGGCATAAGTTTGGTCCCAGCAGTGACCAGCTGTCACAGTTCGGCCCCTGGGTTCTTTTATTTTGAAGTTCTGTCTTGTGTTCCCGGCTCCTGTCTCAGCCCTCAGTGTTTTCACCTGTGTCTGTGCTCACCTGTTTCTGATCCCCTCGTCAGTCCCTTCCCTATTTGTACCTGTCCTTTTCAGTTGGTTCTCGTCGGTTCATTGTTCTATGTTGCGTGTCATCGGCTCTGCCAGTTTCTGAGCCAGTGTCGTGTTGTGCTGTCTACCAGCCCGCCTGCCTACTTGCCTGTCTACCTACCTGCCTGCCCTGCCTGCCTACCTGCCTCCCTTCCTGCCTTTCCCTAATAAAACCCCTTTGTTGTATCTTCACCCGCTGTCTGCATCTGGATCCTTCCCCTGCTCCCCACACCACAACACCAGCTCTTTCATTTGGTCAGTGAACTCCAGGAGGGGAGAGGAGGGGGAGAGGGTAACTAGAGAGGATGGGGAGAAGAGGGGTGGCATGTGGGGTGGAGACTCTCTCTCTTGGCTCTGACATCCCTCATGAACTTAGCAATGGCACACGGCTAAGCACAAGACTGTTAAACTTTATCACTGTACTGGGACGTTACATATATTGATTTTGTTTATTTGCTGAGTTGTATTGTTGTGATCTTTGTTTAAGTTGTTGGCTCCGGCCTAAGTTCTTGCAATGAAACGCGCGCACACACACATTCTTTCTGGCGCGCACAAACAAACATACACTCTTTCTTTCTCTTGCACACTCACACACACACTACTTTTTGTATAGTTAAGTACATGTTAGATTACTTGTGTGATTTACCGTTTTATTATTTGATATATAAATGCTTGTGGATATACTTTCTGGTCTACTGTATTTAATGTTGTACAAGAGTGAATTTCTGTTATCTACTATTCAGAACTCCAAAACCCTTCAACTTTTACTAGTTATTGACATGATTATTTTGGTTGTAGTCATTAATTTAATTATTAATCAAAGTTTCAAATTGATGTTGAGTATATTTTGATTTATTAAATAATTGGTTATCATTTTTCCCTTCTTTAAGGGTGGTGCTCCGAGGTGAATTTAATGAAAGTTAAATTCTATTATTTATAGCCTGAAGTGAGTGTAATCACTCCACTTCATCTTTTTGTACCAATTAATGTGTTACACTATATAATTTGGTGCCTCTTTGAGGCTTATGAATTAGTGTTACATATTTTGGTATCCATAAAGCCATATAATCCCTACACTACCTCTTAATAAGACTACACCTACATAGTCTTATCAAGACATAATAATGTTAATAAGCATCTTATAAGGATGCTTATTACATGAACCTTAATATAAAGCGTTGTCCTTTACTTCAATTACCCCAATTTAGCATTTATAAGAAGTATATAAACATTTAATAAATGGTTTGTAACACACTATAATGTAGTGTACTGGAATGGAATAATATCTTCATCTATCGAAACATATTTTACAACTGTGTTTTTCTATTTGTCATTCATGATCTGTTTATACACCAGTCTCCACTTCTGGGTTTCACAGAAAGAGTTATTTGTTGACAAATACATTATGAACATATCTATTTACAACATTATAGTGTGTTATAAACCATTCAGTAAATGTTTATATACTGCCGATAAATGCTAAATATGGGGGTTAAAGTAAGGTCTTCCTCAGCAGATGGAGTTTGTTTATTATGTGATTCAGATAACTGAGTTGCTTGTTTCTTCTGTATGTTGCTTTTGTCAAGCAAGGTAACAGGTACACAGGTAATTCAAAGCCCTGTCAAAACTGTTAAAAAAATCTTCCATTAGTAGAGCCACTTTTAACTGTGAAACAATTTCACTTAAAGAGGTACTCAAGTGACTCACATGAACAGATGGTCAAAATCGAAGCAGCAGTGACTGAGATATCCTATTTTCCAGGGCCGGACTGGGACAATAATTCAGGCCAGGAATCTAATGTAAGCCCAAGTCAATCGCCACATATCCACAACAGCCCACGTACTGTATACTGTAACTGTTTTGTTGAAATATTTTTTGTGTTTTCTGCAGTAGTGTACAGTAAGTGTCGTCAGTTTCAAGAGTTAGTCAACTGTACTTCCAAAATTAAGGCTAGAGGAAGAAATATTCATATATATATCATTTTTGTGCACTTTTGGAGTGTTTGTTTTGCACCTGGCATTTCACCAGAGCTCTGACTGGATTTGTGTTGATCATCATGAAGCTCTGGTAGCTCTGAGTAACTGGAGGTAGGCTACTTCCACCTGACAGAAGAGTATACAGCTCCTTATTTTCTATAGTATTTCCATGCATCTCCTGCTTTCCTCTACAGCAAGATAAAGTGGTGATGTAATTTATTAGTTTTCAAAATATAGGATCCACTCAGGAAGGGTAGTTTTTTTTAAAATTATGACGTCCTCAGGGTGGCCCTGCCAGCATGTTTTTGTTTTCTGTTTTTTTTAACAAACCATGTCCCTTGCTGGTGAACATATCTGTAATTTTCTGTAACTTTCCTCCAGGGCTTTTCTCAATTTAACTCCTCTGAGCACCACTTTTTCTCTTTCTCTCCTTACCTCTTTCACCTTAACAGACATTTATCATAAGCACCTGTGCTGTCCTTTTTCTTTTCACACACTGCATACTCAACGCACTGGCTGAACATGTTGCTGTTGTTTGATATTATGGTGTAACCTGTGTGGTCTGACTGTATCTGTGTATTCCTATTGAGTGGTTTTGAGTATCTATGTGTTTTGTATCTGATTGTATGACTATGTATATACTGTATATTTATACAGTATGTGTCTGTTTGTGCATGTGTATGTGTGTGTATGTGTATCAGTTGTATGCATCTAATACCATATCTTATTGTTAGCCTTAGACTGAACATGAGTTTAGATGTGTGTGTGTGTGTGTGTGTGTGTGTACATAGTAAAATATAGTATAATATGACATATTAATATTGAATATTGCTGGTGGTCTATTTTTGAGTGATTCTTCTTGGGGAAAATTAATCTGCTTCTAAACTGAATATGAGGTAGACTTGGCAGCATCTACTGTAGTTGTCAAACAGTTGTGAATGTTTTATGTCATTTAACATGCATTGTAGTTTCCCATTGTTCACTGCAGGCCACTTTGCACTGCAGGTTTTGAATAAGGTGCTAAAACACATTGTATACAAATTTAGCATTTTTTCGATTGATAGTAGACCTTTGATTCTTCACTGAAAGGACATTTTGGTGAGACTTTTTCACTGTTCAAGTTGTAGAACATGCATCAATTTTTACCTATTTTTTTCTTATAAACACAGTCACTATCATTAGCCTTGTGCTCCCATCTAATCCCCAATGATCCACAGACCTTCGATGAACCCCATCAACCTGTCTCCAGAAAGTGTGTGTGAGAAGGGGGCCACTAGAGGGCGGTAGAGTGTCAGCATAGTACCGCCAGCAGATTCCAGTATGGTGACCTCATTTCAGTCTGGAAATGAACGTTTACAGTATCTATTTACCATGACCACATTCTTTCTCTAACCTTAACCAAGTGGGTTTAGTTCCCTTAACTTAACCATATTGATGAAAGAGAGAGAGAGAAAAGGTTGCAGAGGTAAAAGAATGTAAGAAATGACAGGCAAATTATGGCACCGTTGTTTGATTATTTTTCTATATTGCTTTCTCATTTGCAATGCTTTGTGTGACCAAATACAAAACCAAGTGAATGAGATCAAACGTCCATTAAGACAGTAACTCTGAAATCAAAGGTAAGCTTATTTCATGGTCAGATCACTGTTTTGGAGGAGATATCTATCGTAAACAATGGACTGCTACAGGTGGGGAGAGAGGAGAGACTTTATTAAACTATCACTGCCCTTTACACAAATATTACTAAAATATTAGGTTATTAAAAATACACTTTGTCACTATTTGGAAAAATCACTATGGCAGGGTGTGTCCTACATCCACTCTATTCTGATATCTTGTTTTTGTGGCTGACAAAAAGAAGAAACCTGCTTCACAAAGGTGTGTGATCAGGAAGTCTTCATACATGCTTGTGGTAGAAAATTATTGGACATGAAGAAATGTTTATTTTATGCATTGACATTAACCTGAGAGGACTTTATTTAGGAGTAATAAAGTAGCGAGTTTGATTTTTCCATCCAAACTCCCTCTCTGTCCTTGAACTTGTAGTGTGTGTCAATGTTAAGTTACCTCATCATAAGCAAACCAGCTCAACAGTCTCACTTCCTTTTCTAATTTGTACTGTGTGAGTAGATCAAACCAACTATTCAGTGTGTGGGAACTTATTAGATGTATTGAATCTTGTAATTCCTTTAATAGTTTAATATTAAGAATTGGGGACTGGACTCAAATGTCTGATAGAGTTATATGAATATCTTTCCACTTTGCGCTATGGTCTTTATCACACGATGAGTAACGAGGATACGAGGATTTAATTTGTGGCATCTTAAAATATGGATGAGGATAGTGATAGTGAGTTACTTGCTACAGTTGGAATTCGAGTGTTGATGAAGCTGCGAAAACATTAAAAAAAACCGTGCGGGTCGAGATGACCGACTGACTTTGCTACGAGCTTATGGCCGTTGTAGAGACGAACTTGTTTGCTAACATCGCAGATCACCTTTTCCAAGAGTTAGTTAAAGAAAACAAAGTGGGTGATTCCGTCTTATCAAGAAAATGCCAAATTCTGATTTCCAACACTGACAAAATTGAATATAGTACCGATGAAAGTGTCTCCTTTGGCAAAACTCCTATATAGATTGTCTCCACCAGTCTGCGCAGAAAGTTAGGTAAGGGTTGAGTTAAAAAAAAAAAACCCACCAAATGCCCAATTCCTTTATTTACAAGATCTTAACCCTAAAATGTAGCGTCACCAATCAAAAGGACATCACCCTGCGACTGGCAGGTATCCACAGAAACAACTGACGATGCATTGGCTGGGAATCGAACCCAGGTCAACTGCTTGGAAGGCAGCTATGCTAGCCACTATACCACCAATGCACGCGACGGCTTTCTGTTGATGGCACAGTAATGTGTGAACGGAAAAGCAAAGTTGCAAACGCGATCGAATTGAACTCGGCGCGTGTCTTCAGATATTGACAACTTTGCGTGGTTTCTCAATCAGCCTTCTGGACATCTTTCGGTTCCATGGTGTAATGGTCAGCACTCTGGACTTTGAATCCAGTGATCCGAGTTCAAGTCTCGGTGGAACCTTGTCTTTTCGAACCATCTCGAGTTAGTGCAATATTCTTCATAGTAGATACTGCCAAGAGCAATCGTGAGTTGATGTGACCACATCACGGGGGGAAATCCTTTCACTTTCTCTAAGTTCTGCGTCAACGTCAAAACACTTGACTGACTTGGGATATGATTCGCAACGAGACGAGTTGAAACTTGCAACTACTTGCAATGCGCCGGTCTGCAGCATTCTGAAACCTGCCAGTTCACACCAAAGCAACTAGACGTGACGCCGTATCGTTTCCATAGCAACAACTCTTTGTACTTTCATTGTTAGTGCCGGCTTTTCTGGCGTTTTTTGCAGCTGGATATAATTTGTAGCATCTTAAAACATGGATGAGGACAGTGATAATGAGTTACTTGCTACAGTTGCACTTTGAGTGTTGATGAGGCGGCGAAAACATAAAAAAAAACGAGCGGGTCAAGATGAACGACTGACGTCGCTACGAGCTGACTGGCTTTTAAAACAGGTCACATACCTTACGTTCTAATATATGTTGCTGCCGATTTTACAAGCAGGCGACGCCATCAGCTGGCTTGAGTTGAGCTGAGACGGGCCAGTTCACACTGCTGCAACTTTTCCCTGCGACGTTCCAAAATGGTTTCATCTCGTCACGAATCTTTGGTCTGAACTGGTCTCACAGTTGATCCAACGATGTGATTTGCCTGCCCTTAAGAATTGTTAGTTCTCCACAGAATATACAAAATGCAGAATGTTTCTATAGGTTAGTGCAGAATGATGATTTCCACCACGTTACTCCTGTGCTGGCATTGACCTGAAATGTGAGGTGGAGTTAAGTCAGACAACACCAGAGAGTTTGTCCA
Organism: Maccullochella peelii; assembly: GCA_002120245.1. Classification (NCBI taxonomy): domain Eukaryota; kingdom Metazoa; phylum Chordata; class Actinopteri; order Centrarchiformes; family Percichthyidae; genus Maccullochella; species Maccullochella peelii. Next base: position 72,681 of record LKNJ01001794.1, on the reverse strand, counting down.
GAAAGTGGCAGTGTTGCTGTGCAGCAGTTTTTCACGCATGCTCTGTGCTTAGAAATGCCAGGTACCCGTGATCCTGATGGCAGCGAGAAGTGGGTGTGGCCTTTTAAATGGGACAAAATGAATTGTGGCAGCCAGAGTGTTGTGTCTGGGACTGACCCCCTTGTCACTGACACTTCCAACTCATACTTACCTGGAAGGGGCGATACCATCATCAAGCAGGTGGTTCACCCAGGGCGCGTTTAAGTCATTGCACTTCGGTTGTGCTGACCCCTGGTTTCTCTTATTATTCAATGTTATTGTATATCATGTACCACTATATACTGCAAGCACAAATGTTATGTTGTGTATCATAATGAATGAAATTAAATCACAATGAAATCAGAAAACTGGACATTGGTCACGAGCTGCAATACGTGTCCCTTTATGCCTATAGGTCTTTTTCTTTGTATATGATTACAGGTCTTCCCTGAACCCAGTCCCCCACAACCAGAATTCCAGCAACATGCTGTGTGTTGCATTGTTATCTGGTAAAAATAAAACAATATGTATCCTATAAACAAATATAATTTCCCCACTGTGAAAGACATTTTCATTAACTATCAAATTATCCACAATGATGGCAGTGGCAAAAGATCTGATCTGTACTTTGCCAGATTATGTGGTCATTGTTAGCCTACTTGGCCCTACAGCCTTAGACATGCAAGGTGTTTCAACAGTAGGTATACATTAGTAGGTATGTTATTTCCTGGTAACGTTTCATATAATTTGTAGTATTAGCTATTAAATGCTTAAATTGAATTATGAATTAATTTGGTAAACTTCACATGACAGCTTTGCTTTTCACCATTATTATTGTTATTATAGTTTGTACATAAATTGTATGTTTTGTACATATACTGTCATCAGGCATGTTCAGGAGAAACAGGAGATGGCCCAAATGCAGACACATACAGAGGTGGAAGTCAATCAATGATTTATTTGTCCTTACTTGTGGTGTAGGCAAGCAGGAAAACAACAGGTAAGTCCAAACTTAAATAGACAGCAAAAGCACAGGGAATACATCCTAGAATAGGAACATAAAACGACTCCCAGAGGACAGGACACTTGAACACGAAACAAAGAACCAACAACTCACAAACGAAAGGGACTGGTATATAAAGGGAGGACACTGACGAGGGAATCAGGAGCAGGTGTGCACAAGGAAGCAGGTGAAGACACTCAACAGGCAATCAAGACAAGGGGGAGACACGAGGGCAGGAAAACACTAGAAACAAGACAGACCAGACTTCAAACTAAAACAGGAAACCAGACACAGATTACGGTACATGACATATACTTTTTAACAAAACCAGTGTAAACAGAGGAGTCTAATACTTGATAATGTGATGTACCTGAGTGCCTGACTAGCACCCGATATGGTTTCTTCAACAAGCTTCAAGCTTCATAGCCAAGCCACCAAAGTGGAAGGAGCACACAAAGGACATTTGGGTAGGTTTCTTAGGTACAAAGCCTTCAACCAGAGCTTCGTCCTCCTTCGGTGATGGGTGCAGGTCATATGGCGCTCCACAGGTACAGTGAGGCCGAAGTTGAAGTCGATGTTCAAAACATTCCTGCTGTAAAAACTCCTGTCGTTTCTTCCAATTATTATGGCACACTCTTACTGAACATATAATAGCCTACTCGTCATTTTTCAATCGGTAACGCCATAGCTTAAATAGATAGCTAGCTAACAGTACAGACTAACAAACTACTACTTAACAACAACCGGTTATTTGCTGTGACCACGGGAAGTACAATAGGCTCCTTCAGCTCCGAACTTGTTGTCATGACTCACTTGTTTGAAATATCAAGCTTCTGGTCAAACTGTCTGCCTGTTGTTCAGTACAGAACAGAAGCTGTCAATCAAAGGAGGTTGTGTGCGTGATCGAGGTGAAAGTGACCAATCATAAGAGGGCCAGTGCCTCCCTTGGTTTCTGCCACCAAACTGTCAAAAGTCAGGTCGATTCGTGCGAGCAGAATTCAACTTCGAGAGCAGAGTGAACCTGTGAAAGCGTGTATGCCCTCCAGTGCTCCCCAAGCAGAAACTCGTCCGCGTGGTGGCTGTTTGTGCGCATGCAGCTTAGTTTTATACACGCATGTGCAGTTCTTTGCCTCTCCCTATGTTTAGTTGCTCGCTCGCAGCTGCCTGTACAACTCTCGGTTGTTGAATTTGTGCGCGAGGAGTTATATTGTGCGAGTGGCAGTTAATATCTGCGTGTGTGAAATGATATAATTTGCTCATGAGCATGTCTCGCACTCGCAAGATTTGACATAAATCTAATGCCATATAAGATCAAAAATACATTCAAAAATACAAACCCAATCCTAGCACAGGGCTCCATCCACCTCTGAGTCACTCGGTAAGTACAAGTAAGAATAACATTTTCATTCAGTTTGCCCATTGAAAGAATAATATGTTTGTTCAAGTTCTTGAGCTGTAGTTCTTGGAGGTTTTCCAGAGGCCACAGTTCTCTTGCCAGTTTCAGCACAGTCTGGGTCTGCATTCCTCTGCAGCAGCGCGACTGCCACATCTTAGTCTGAGATGCAGCTTTGTCCGATTCTGACACAAAAAAACACATCTGAGTTCCTGAGGACCAGATGCATACAGAAATGACCTCTAGAAAATGGAATTGTGTGCTGTGCTCATATTTTGGCATCAGTGTGTATGCCCAAGCAAAATAAATTAATGTTAAAACAGTGCTCAAACAAATAAAAGTTATTTTATATGGTTGCACTTCTGGTAAGTGTTCCTAAGGCTTGTGGAGAAGGTGAACTGTGCCAAGCATTGAACAAAGTCTTTCTTTGTGGTTTCTGCATATGTTTTCTGTCCAGAACTTGGGGTGCGTGCATTGTATAATTAGAAATAATCACTTAGCTGAGTTTCATATTCACGGAGTGTGAACTTTCCACATCTGTCCTCTAGAGGAACACAAACAGAGCTGGTTGCCGGTGGTCATCCTGGCACCGTCACATATGCTCCAACCCGCTGAGGGACCATGCTGTTGGTAAAAACAGAACTAACTTTGACTTTACAGGTAGACAAACACAGCTCCAAGAGGACAATAAACATGGTCTCTCACCCTATAAGTTCTGTAACCCACAAATAAAGGCCAAGATAAATCACCCTTTGTGCTTGCAGATTGTTTAAAAGAAAGCATCAACGTATGTGTTCAACAGACACAAAATGTCTCACATGATACACTGCTTCGAAGACTGAACAGACTGTAAACAACAGTAACAGCTCAACTGAGAATAATGACTATGCATACTGGATGCAAATGAGCTATATAACCATTCAAATTTAAAAGAACTATGATTTGCATTAAAAAACAGCTGTGGATTTTGCGCTTTGACTAAAGGATAGGGCACATAAAGTTAGTCCTGTATGAAGCACTTAGATGATAAAGAGGAAACCTTTTGAACAGAAGAAATATAAACCCCAAAGAGAAATGCTGCTGCTAGAGAGGAAAATGATGCTGATGATAGGACAAGGACAATGAAGTGTCATTAACATATACCTGTAAATGGTGAGAGCAGAAGGATTTAAAAATTAGAGTGTGTCTGTGAACCTGATGACAACCAGCTGAAAGCGTAAAAAGAGAGTCGGCTTATGAGGTGCAGAGAAAGAAAGAGAGCGAGAGCGAGAGAGAGAGATCAGATGTGGACGGGAGGGGGAGCAAAAACAGTCCTGAGGAGAGACGGAGTGAGAGAACACAAGTGATGAAGAAGGTGCACAGTCCGATATTATGTGAAGCTGCAGATGCACAGTAAAGAGAAAGGAAGAAATGCAACACAAGGGCACCTCTGCCCAGTCCTAGTTACATGCAACTAATACTGTAAGAGCAGTCAGGCCACCATGCTTCCCTGGAGGATGGCCATTGTTGGTCTTTTCTACTGCTGGATCAAAACTGGTGTCACACGATGTCGGACTAAAGGTAAGACTTGGACTGAAGCTCAGTATTTTAACACAGAATGGCAAACGATTCAGTTTGTGTCTGTGTGTTTCTTCACAGAGCAAAAAGAATATTTAGCAGCAGTGTTAATGTTATTTGATCGTAAGAATTCAAAAACTGCTTTTGTTTCTTTGCATGTGAGTCTGGGCTTCAGGAGAATTTATGACAACACAACATTTTTTTCTATTTTATCTATCTCTTAGTAGATCTTTCAATGAATTTCAAATTTTAAAATCTTAACTTTTTTGTGGGGCAGTGATTAAATTAGTCTTGGCTGTTACTGGAGTGTTCCTTGGTTTAGCTGTAATATTAAACCAGAAAAACAGTGATCCTAATCTTTTTTATTTTCTTTCCAAACTGAAGTTTTTACTGAAAACAAATGAACAAAATATTGTACAAGCACAGTTTTTGTAACAGGAATGACCTCATTATGTGTATTGGACATGAGAACATTTATCTCAGACATTTTACTGCAATCTTCCTCCATGCAGGAAAACTGCTCTGTCTTGAGGAGCCCATCGTCTTTTTCAAAACAATACTGAGACTAACACCTTTAAATTCAATAGAGGAGAATACAATACAGTACAGTACAAAAAACAGAAAATAATTACAATCTCATACACATTTGGAGGTTAAAGGATGTGTCTTTCAAGTTTTACAGCACATTGCACTTTTATTTTCAGCTACTAGGTTCAGATGTCATCCGCACCTGTTTCTGATAGGAAAACAATTGGAGAGTCCAAAAATGGTCTGAGACAGGAAACTCATATTCCTCAAGGGAATGAAAAGCATACTGCTGAGATATTCAGACCAGCTCTGGCCAGGGAATTCCTTTTGTCTCATGAGGTGGGATCTTTTGTTGTTTGATAAGTGTCCCTGGTTCCATCACTCACTGAGAAAACACTGTAGACATGAACAAGAAATTAAAATGCACTGATGACTGTGGTACAGCAATTCTGATGGTTGAATTTTCTGGTTTTGGCTATGGATTCCTCTTCATTGACAGGAAGTACAAGTCAAAAAAGCTAGAGTCGTCAGAAGTACATATTTGGCCTCTGTCATCCCTTTAACACAGAGTTCAGCTGGTAAACATATGTGCTCTGTGTGCAGTTTACTGATGTGCATGATTTTTGGGTATGTCCAAAGTCCTAAGTTGCTCCCAAATATAAACACACTACAATGCATTTCGATGGACACAACTGGAGTCCTTGAAGGGCAAGCAAAAATGTTGAAATGGTTATATTGTTGAAATAAGTATTTCATCAGTACGTTTTAATATAATATAGATTTTGAGGACTCACCAAAAAGAAAAGGCAATCCTGATAAATAGTGCCAGCCCTTATTTGCCTTATTGAACTTAGATTAATGGAGATCATTATCTAAACATTATGCCTAACTTGTGTGGATTATTTCATCCTGCAGAAGTCTATCATTTTGTTGAACTTGCTGAGCCTGACATAAACAAGTCGATGGCAAGGAGTGAAAGAGAGAGAAACAGTTCGGTAGTTGACTCTGGCTTAGACATTTAATGGATTTCTCAGTGTGTTTAAAAAACGTCTTTCTCACTCTCTTTATCTTACGAATGATTAATACTGAATGAGCCGGTCACAACATCTTTACTCCAGACTAGATTTCAGACATAACTGGCCAGGTTTAATGGTTTTTGATTGCACTTCTTCAGGTTAAATAGATGACATCAAACATCACAGTCCAGTTCAGTCACCAACTCTGCATGATGGCTGCAGGGTGGCTTTCTGTCTGTCTGCATTTATGTCTTTATGATTTCCTCTTGTCTTCATTTTTTTCTTTTCATCTGTTCTCCTTTTCATACACAACATTGTTACCTGGAGCTTATCCTTTATACCATATGAAATTTAAGCTGCCTGAGCTCCAGACTTCACATGCATTAATAAAACCAGCCAGCAAAGAATGTTAGAGATACTGGACAGTAAGTGAAAACAGTGATCTGAATCTCTGTCTGGTCTCAATTTCTTTCTGTCTGTTCCCTCTTTCTTTACCTTTTAGCCATGCAATGTCGGTCTGTCTTTGGGGGGGTCCACCACTTTTGTCCAGACTGAAATATCTCAACAACTGTTGAATGGATTGCCATGAGATTTTGTACAGACATTCATGTTCCCCAGAGGATGAATCTCTCTGACATTGGTTATCTGCTGACTTTTCCCCTAGTGCCACCAGCAGGTCAAAGTTTTCACTTATACAGTGAAATATATTTCAATATCTACTTGATAGATTGGTACCAAATTTGGTACAGACATTCATGGTCCCCAGACAATTAATCCTAATGACTGTGGTGATCCCCTGACTTTTCCTGTAGCGCCCTCATGTGGTTGTGTGTGAAATGCCTCAAAACTATTGAATGGATTTCCGTGACATTTGGTACAGACTTTCATGTAGCCCCTCAAGATGAATTCTGATAATCTTTGTTGATCCCTTAACTTTTAAACCAGAGCCATTATGTCAAAATTTTATATCTCCAGTACTTTGGTATCTGACCAAATGCCATGGATGTATTGTATATGTATAGGAACTGGATACCCAAAGATGGTGCCCAGTCATGAAAATTGCTTGCCCAGTGCATGAGCCAAAAACATTTGCTGGCTTCCGGGTTTGCTTCCATGTTGTGCAGCCCACTGCACATGCATTAATGTTTCTCCCTCTCGACCCATAGACTTTACATTGGGATGACGTCGCTCACATTAAATACATACATTCTAGGCTCTGGAAAATGTTACAATTATGAAACCTTCATGGATTCAAAATTCATAATAGAAAGAATGTTAATTGAGCTTGTTTGCAGTTCGAGGTGTCTTGTCAAAAGATGTCTCTTTTATAATTATGGTCTATGGGGAAAATGCTTTTTGGGCCTGCAATACCACAAGTGACCACTAAGGGCAAATTGGCAGCAAGGCTGAGTGTCATCCCACTCTCTTTATAAATCCATGCAAAATACCTTGAAAACTAATGACATTCCCATCAGCCTCAGCTGCACTTTGTTGTTAGTGTTAATTAGCAAACGTTAGCATGCTAACACATTAAACTAACTCACTTTTTTTGTTGTTTCACAACCACCCACAATTTTTATTTTTTCCAGGTGTGAGTAGCTCCTCCATTTCAGTTTCCAGTGTGAACACACTACACACTAAAAACCTGCTTAGAATCAGTATGTAGGACACAGCAATATTTGAGACACAGCAATTGTACTTGCTAAACATCAGCAAGTTAGCATTGTCATTTTGCTGATGTTAGCATTTAGCTCAAAGCACTGCTGTACAGCCTCTCAAAGCCACTGGCATGGCTGTAGATTGTTATTAATCATGTTGTCCATACATTTTTGACATGTTTTTGGGGGGGAAATGGGTTATGACCAGAGGCAAAGGAACAGCTATGTTTCTTTACAATTATTTGTTTTTTTAAGTAATGTGATTGCATAGTATTCAAGAAATGTTTATGCAAATTTAAAATGGTTATACTTCCTCATACTCCAATCATAAACAAGCAAGGGGAAAGGTTTTTGCCTCTGAGTTTTATTTGACCACACATGATTTGTTGGGTTAACAACCTGGTCTAAATCATGGGTCTAAGGAATGCTGTGAGAATGAGGCTGAAATGCCAAGCCTGTACACTGCATATCGAAGTCACCTGGAGCCTGCTGTATAATCCGTGTGTTACTCCACCTTTGACTCTTCTGCTGCCTTTGAAGTTTGAGGTCACATCTCATTGCCTGCAGATAGAAGTCATCTGTAAGGTCAGAGATCGCAAGAAGTTTGAAATGCACAGTGTGCATATCATAGATTAACTGCAGCATGTCAGGTGTGAGCCAGATGAACGTGAGTCTCACATGTGCATTAATGTCAGCAGCCCAGTAAAACCTGTCTTTCATGGTACCTAACAGTTTACAGTTTGTTATTTGCTTGTCAAAGGGATTTCCAGCTTAACAGATTCAAGAAGCCTTTTGGATCCACAGCAGTAGCAAGACAAAAATGTGTAATGAAACCTGAAAGGAAAAGTTTGCAAAGGAAACTGTCCTTGCTTTTCTACCACCCCCATTCTCACTATGTCTCTCTTTACCAACTAGCCCTATTCCCAGCTGCAACCAGAGTAAAAAGAGGGGTGGCAAGTGTGGTGAACCCCACCTTCCACAACTCCTTTAATGATGTTGATCTATTATTTGAGGTGAGACAAATATACTGTATATATGCTGTATACATATATAAGTGTTTGAAGTGTAAAACCAACAAATATACCTCAATAATGAACACTGATAGTCTTCTTTTCATCTACTAGATCCTCCTGGCTGGGATACACTTTGAGGCCAGTGGGGAGTTTTCAGTGCAAGAAGCTGAGCTGGCTTCCCTCCGCAAGACAAGAAATCTGGAACTCATCTGTGAAGAGATCATTCCCAGGAAGCTAACAGACATATTTCGGCTCATCTCTGACCTTTCAAATTATATTGGTCACCTGCATCAGGACGATTTTGAACGCACCCTGTTGACCTTGGTATACACTGCCCACCAGATGGTCAATTCCACTAATGAACACCAACGACATGTGTGGGCAGAGTCTTTTGTTGGTTTGTACAAAGCCGTCAAGCAGGATCTGACAGGGACAAACTGAACGGATACTGGTGTTGCTACACAATGGCTCCATGTTAGAGTTTAATATGCACACAGAAAAACCTTATTTTTATAAAAATATCCATGGAGATCAGTGGGTAGTCCTGATTTGTGCGTTGTGAAAATGTATCTTATGTAATGTAAGGCTATGAGGGGCCTGAGAGCAAAGTTCTGTCAGAAACTGTTGCCACGAATAGGTAAAGTGCATTGACTGATGATGACACAGTTATTACAGCAAAGTTAATTCAAACATGAGGTACTGTATATACATTAAACTATACATTAGATTTATATGCTGAATGCAGCAACAAACGTCATGGATCTACTTACATTCACATGTCTTTCCAGTGATTGTTCACTAGCACCTGGTTGTGATTGCATTCTAAGACTAATAAGATCGAAGAAAACAAATAAAACATCAAGCTTGAAACCAAAGAAATTGTTTATACTCAGTGTTTTGCTCTGTGAATACAAATTACTGTACAGAAAAAAAAGGTCCTAAAGAGATATATATATATATATATATATATATATATAAACAAAGGACAGGAGGTCCAAACTGAGCCTCTGAGGGTATGATTTTTTGGAATATCCCCAAAATGGCATGCTGAAGTGAGTACACCACTCACAGAGCGACTCCAATAATGATCTGTGAAGGCTCTGGATGTCCCAGTGGCTGCTTAGGCTCCAGGGGGTTAACATCTGCTCTGCATCCATCCAGGGAACTGGGCACACCGGGAGGGCAGAAAGGTATGTAGCGGAGCCAGGAGGAAGAAGACAGGTAAGAGCTGATGCCAAAGGGAAGGTTGTAGACTTCTCCGCTCTCCAGTGTGTTGCTGGAGTCACCCTCATGAGCCTTGTTCCAGGCTAGGATGCCTCTTTCATGCTTTGATCCTGTTGGACACGTGTTAAATGCGTTAAACCATACTCTAACAGCTTACTGAAGGAATGAGATCGTTGACTCTGCCTTTGTGTTATTTTCAGACTTGTTTTTCACAAATCATGGGAATGCTGCATCATGTTCCACATGCATGTCCTTAGATAGTTGTTGACCACTCAGTGGAAATTTAGTCTCATTTCTATGGAGTTAAAATAGTCTCAACAATATTTACAAATGTGTATTACATGATCTACAAATGAAAAATACGATTTGCAAATGTATAACTTAGCAGCAGCTTATTTAAACCATATATTTACATGTATAGGTATCGAGTCTATGGTTGGTAAATGTATGTGTTCTAATTGAGGGGTGACAAGCTATTCTGTCTATTTAGAAAAAAGTATTTCCCACTTTGAAATTAAACACAAATTCACCGAAAGCCCAGATGTCCCAGTTTCCCTCCAGCACTTAAATGCAGCATGCATTCTCGAATCTGTGTGGAGCTGGAGACGGTTAAAATAGTCTCAAAACCCTGCAAGCAAACGTAACCTGATGCATAACAGGCGATCCGTGCACACACATTTAACAATCTGTAAATGAATACGAAACAATGTCATTTAGACATTTGTAGGCATTGTAGAAAATTATCAGATCTGTGAAGTTAAAGTTAAAAATCTGTACATAAAATATAATTATATTTTACTTTTATTCATGCTGTGATGTGTGCATTTGTAAAACTGTTTTTATGTGTTTTCAAATTGCTTGGTGTTTGTGTGTGGGTTGGAACACGCATTGTGTGTATGAGTACCAAAAATTCCACACAAATTGTCGTACATATTTGCAAATCTTATTTTTTATTTGTAGATCATGTAATACACATTTGTAAATATTATTGAGATTATTTTCACTCCATACATTTCCTCTACCTAGTTGAATTTTACACTACTCAGCAATGACGGTTGAAATGAAGGACGTTGCTGCAGTATAAGTTCACCAGGCCTAGACCTATGAAAAAAAAAACAACTGTTGGTTATCTATCTATCTATCTATCTATCTATCTATCTATAGATAGATAGATAGATAGATATCAGTAAAGCAACATTATTTTTTACATTTGGTAATACTTTTTACCTTTTTATATTTTTTCTATAATCTGGTGTTTAACTATCAAGTGATGGCTCTTGCCTATTTGCTGAACCTCTGCAAACCCTTAACCCCATTTTAATGGCCATTGTCTCCCTATTGTAACCTTGTTTCTTAATCTAACCCAAACCAAACAATTTAACCTTGACCCAGACACTAAATATTTATGGACTGACCCTGACACTATAATGATAATCAGCTGACACTCAGCAGTCAGTCACTTAGAGTCACTTGATGGAAGATGAGAGATCAGCTTTGGAATAACCCTTGAGTATTTTGCCCTATACTGACTCTTTACTTTACATTTCTGCTGGGTCAAATTACCAAGATTACGTATCGCATATTTTTACAATGTGATTTTGCTGTTAATACGATTATAATATGATGAGTTAATATCGATGAGGATTTAGATTATTTAATTAATTTTAACATAAAAATAATAATGAAATAGATATACATATAATACACATATATAAAATGGAAAAAATACCTGGAATTGTGTTGTCCAGTATGAAGCCAAAGAAACCTCCTACAAACATACTGGTTGTCAGAAGTACCTGCAGCACCTGGTCAAGTTCAACCACACCTGAACACAACACAGTGAAAACAGTTAAACCTCAGTTAAGATAATCAAGTAGAAGTATGATGCTTTTTATGAAAAACACGGATTATATAATGACATTTTATTCATGCACCTGTAGCAATAGCTGTGGGGTTCTTTATTATCCAGTTAGGAATGACCAGACCAGAGAACATGGAGAAGCCAAAAATGAAGATGTTTCGAGACGAATTCATATCTGCATACTGAAAATGTGAGGAGAAAAACATAGGAGAACATTTTAGTACTATTTTTATGCAATTTTTAGGTCAGTGTAAAACACAAACATTTTGGCAAAAGGTTTAAGGGTTTGGAGTGTGTACCTGCAGATTAGAAACTCCTGCTGCAGAGATGACGCCAAACATGACCATGAACATCCCTCCTATCACGGGTGATGGGATAGTGGTGAATATAGCCCCCACTTTACCAAACACACCCATGACAACCATCAAGACTCCACTGGCTACTATCACCATGCGACTGCCAACCTGAAAGAAAAAGAAACAGCTTTTCTTGAAATTGTCTGTATTAGTAAAACATCAATATACCCTAAAAAAAGTTTATGCTTATCTACAAATTAGTCAGTTTGAGTAAAGAACTTCCAGATAAACAACTTCTTAGCCTATACATAGAGGCTCATCTTACCTTTGTAATACCAAGGGCTCCGACGTTCTCGCTGTATGAAGTGGTACCATTTCCTGTACCCCAGGCTCCAGCCAGCAGACAGCCCAGTCCCTCAATGCCAATACCCCTGTTGATAGCATGTCTGGGGGGAGGCGGAGCCCCAGATAGCCTGGCACAAGCGTGGTAGTCCCCTACAGACTCTATCATGGAGGAGATCACCCCAGCCAAGATGCCAACCACCCCTGCCAGGCTCACAGTCGGCACCCCCCACTGACCTAAGTTTGGATTCAAACATAAAGGAATAGACAATGCCACAGTATGTATAGCCTGCAATACCATTTTTTCTATTCACTTTTTATTACTAAAAAGACTTCAGATGATAGTTTGACAGCCTCTTACCTGGGTACGGAAAAGTGAACCAGGGAGATTGATTCACAACATCTCCCTTTAGATCAGTGCGGGCCAGGTAACCATAGCAGTCTGGTTCAGCAGGAAGTACATTGTAGGTTGTCAAAATGTAGCAGATGAGCCAAGACAAAGTGATTCCAAGGAGAACCTGAAGATACGGTGAAAAAAAAAATCACCTTTGTTGTCTTGGCAAGTGGTCTAAAGACTAATTGCATAATTGATTTAATATATCTTGAACCAAATGACAAATTATTGGCAAACAAGAAAGACAACTTGTTTAACACATACAGGGAGAATCTGAAAGACGTAGACACGGGAGGTGTGCAGTTTTTTATCCTTGCTGTATGTAGGAAAGGGTACAGACATGTGACGGAGGTACTGTGAGAACAGGATGATCAGGGCTGTGGTCCTGTGTGAGATAGGGACAAAGAAATTAACTCATACTATAAAATTCACAGTGTTAAATATAAGTTGGACTACACTACTTTGTAGCTAAGTCTAGCTCTGACCAACATAAAGTAAAGTAGAGCAACTGAGCAGGTTCTTTGGCAAGGAACTTTTAATAGGCTTTCTTGCCCTGCAGAGAGATTAAGAGTGTACACAGATTTCAAGTCTACTATTATTATTTAAAACTTGGCTGATCAAGCAGCTTTAATATAATCTAAGACAAGTTTGTTTGGCAAAAATGCATTAAACTGGCATGAACTCCTTTTTACAGAGATCTCCGTTTAGCCAAGAGCTCATTTTATTGCTGCCTAAAACTGACAGGGGTTGCATTACATGCTACATGATCAGAAATTTAGAAAAAAAAGTTATCTTAAAATTCAAAAATGGCAGACATGAAATACTCATTTTGCATTTGCATTTTGTACTGTAGCAGAATGATCCCAAACCCTAAAAAGACAGTGTTTTGGAATGTTACCCACATGGAAGAGATGCCCCAGTGGTTGCCAGCACTGGTACCAGCTGAGTCAAACAAGGACAGTCCAATGAGTGAGATGGTGGGAGCGATGGTTAGAGGTCCAATGAAGCGCATGAAGAGGCCGATGAGGCCGGAGAAACCAACTAACACCTGGAAGAGTGAGCCCACCATAATGGACCCCTGCAGCTGAAGACAGACACAAGTAAGATGACAGTCAAAATGTGGCCTCACTCTTATTACAAAGGTATTTACCAGAAATGAACATAACAGTTATTATCTTTCAAAAGAATTTATCATTGTCACATTTTTGTTACCATATGCAAATGACACCTTGGGTTAAACAGCTGTTCATGTCAGTGGTACTGTTTGGGCTGCTGGGGTTTCCAGTGGTGGAAACTGGAGTAATTCCATGTTATGCTGCTTTATACTTGTAGTCCACTACATTTCAGAGGTAAATGTATACTTTTTCTCCACTACATTTATTTGATAGCTTTAGCTACTAGTTACTTTTTAGATTCAGAACATCATACACACGTTTGAGTTTGACATGTTATGACCTTATATGGCAAACGTGTCAGTAAACAGTTGCCTACACATGCAGCAGACACAGAGCAACATTAGCAGTCATTTAAAGTTGGGTTTCTAGCGACCTGTATGTCCTATATTATGTCATTATACCTCTGTTTAGGTCTTTACCAATTCCTGAGAAATATATATGGCTCTTTAGCTGCTATATGCTCCACTATGTTTACAAGCTAGTCGCTAACTTTCCATGTTTGCCTTTTGGGGTTGGGTAAGTAGCGTACAGTTGGTTTTTCGCTGAAAACAGCTGCCTGTAAACAAGGTTGACAAGAGCGATGACACTGAACCAAAACATTAAAGTTGCAGGTCCGTAAAACAAAAACAATGAGCTGGAAGATGTCAAAACTCTGTGATTATGAGGGGAACTGCAGACATGTGAGAATTTTCTGTGTGTTTGTCACTACAAATGACACCTTTCACATTACACACAGTCATTTGCGCTTTTGGTTATATAAAAATATGGATTGGTGCAGCTTTAATTTATATGATACAAGTAGCCTTAGCCTGGTTTAGAGGTGTTTGGTGAATGCTCTTATGTCACTATCAGCAACTGTCTATGAGCTAGGTTTGCTTCCACTATATCATACCAAAAAGATGACAGAGCACACAGTTGTCTGGTTTTAGAGAGGTCAACAAAAAATAAAGAGGGAGATTGTGGTGACACATTTGACCTCATACAGAGAAGTAATAGCAATGGGAATTTTTATATAAAATTTTCAAATGGCTTTTACACTTCAAAACTGGCAAGTGGTCCTATATAGGTGAACAAAATGCCATTTACAGAAAATGATCTTGTTTCAGCTGAGTTATGATTAGAAAGCTCAGGTAGTTTACTTACTGCTCTCATTCGACTCTGCCACACCTCTATGAAGTCTGTGGAGGAGGTGTTGACTAGGCTGGCATTTTGGGTCCAAGCAGGACATGTCCACTCTGGCATGGACAGCATTGCCATGGAAGGTGCCAGCAATGTGAATGTACCACCTTGGAGAATGGGCAGTCTGGAAATAAAGATGTCAGAGAAATCAGGAGGTAAGTAATTAAGAGAAGAGAACCAGACAGGTATGACATCAGGATCGGAGCATTTCTAGGCAGGTCATACATCATTGGACATCATCTTGTCAGATGTTGTGCAAGACAGCTTATGGTGAAAGGTGAATCAACCAGTTTAGTACTTAAGAAAAGCAATAAAAAGGTTACATTTGCTGGAAGTGTAGCTCCTCTCAAGTCCACCTCAAGTCTCTGTATCTATCTTCCACTCACATATGATGAAATGGTTGATTTAAATCATGTGGACATGGAGAGAGTGACTCTCCAATTAGGCTAACTGCTCTAATAGAGCTTAATTGAGTTCAAGTCATCTACTACGTCCTCATTATGCTTCTCACTTCACTATCAGCAATTCACATTCACCGTAGCAAACAAATGCTCTGGTGCAACGGTCCCTCACAGTAAATCAGAAGACAAGTATTTTTGTGGAAAACATGGAAAACTCAGGGGAACTGTAAAGACGCATAGATAGCAAACATCATTTGATGGGAGTTTATGTTTTCATCCTAAGGGACGCAAATAATAAATGTTTTCTTTTGGCTCCCCCGGAACTGTTTGCCGTTAAATATACTGATTATTTTCCTTACAGCTGACCTCCAGGTATTTGGAGAGAGACAATAAAGCTTCAGTGGGGCTAAGCCAGGGGAATGTGGATTTAGCAAGAACTAGATTCCAAACATAATAAAATGGAAATTCCTTCCCTAATTCTACTTTGACACCAATTTTGAGCCAGGCAGAGTCTGCACAAAGATAGTACAAACTCAGAGCAACAAAACATGGTTTAAGTGTATTAATCTCCAAACAAAATTGGCCATTACATCATTTCAAGTTTTCTCAACACTATGTGAAAGGAGTGCTGCTGAAAATAAATTCACTACATTGCAGCTTATACTTGAAAATGATTCTTTGTTACAAACAAGGTCAGAACACAGTCTACAGGACACTTGCCCCCCACTCTCCACTATTATCTGGACTTCTCAGTCTTCACCTGGCAACGGTTTCTCCTGCAGTTGATATGAAAATTGGATATTTTTACACAGGCATACAGGGAGGTGTCTCTCTCACTCACACACACACACGCCTAATACTTCTCCAGGCTTTTATCCTTACACGATATCATGTTAGGATGAGGGGTAAAGGGGTTGTACGTGTTGGACCCAAACGCAGACATACCCGGAGGTAGAAGTGGAAACAAGGTTTATTGACGCTGATTATGGTCGAGGGGATGTAGACAGGTATATGAAAACAGGTAAGTCCAAAACACAGGAATTCGTAATGTCCAGGTGAACAGTGAACAGAAGAAATCCAACATGAAACAGTTCAGAAACAGGAGAGCCTGGGAAGTCCAGGAGAACAGAAAGCTTCTTACATGGAGTGTGGAATGAGTCCAGATATGAGTGTTACGAGATCTAATCGGGCAAAGAGTCCAGTAGAAGGGAATCCAGGAATAAAGAATATGGCACATGGAACACAGAACTTTGAAACATGAAAACACCAACACAATCTAGCATGAGGCCAGCGACAAACTAACAGTGACAACAGCATATGAGACAACAAAGCACAAAGAGAAGGGACAGGCATAAATAGGCAAAGACTAACGAGGGAAAACAGAAACAGGTGATTAATGGGGAACAGGTGAACATAATCAAGGGCTGAGACAGGAGGACAAGAACACACAGGAAACATGAAACAAGACCTTTCAAAATAATACCTGAACCTTGACCAACACATAACCAAAACCAAACAAATACCATAGATCCTAACATATCATTACAGTTTCACAACAGTCACTCTTAGGTCATACTTCATTATGCATATACTTCATGATGTTTTGGCAGCTACAAGCACATGAGCATTTTAACACGACAATTCCCATAACACTACTCTGTTCTAGATTCTGCAGTGACAGGGAAGAAGTTGTACTATCGTATTGAATGGTATTGTACTGCATGATATAATATTATGTTGTATTATTGTACATGTATTTGGTGCCTAAATAGAAATATTGTGGTATCTCAATATGAAATTCATTCTTTTAACCTGTTTTTTCTCACCACAGCTAAAAATGCCTTAACATTTGAAAGCATCTTAATGTAAAAGCTCTGCTTTCCCTCTGATAATCCACTGAATCAGAAGGAGCAATGTGGTTAATTCCACTTTGCACCCTGCTGTACTGCTGTATTTCTGTGTTAATGCACAAACCAACACAAAATGAAAAAAGCACTGCACAGACCTATCTTATCCAGTGAATGAATGTAAGTTAAATTATCCTGAGACCATCTCTAATTAAACTAGACATTTATCACCCCAGAATACTACAAACATCTTCCTGCTCATGAACTATTTCTCCTTTACTTCCTTACCTAATGCCAAAGGAAACTTGCAACAGCGTGCAAATACCGGAGACGGAGAAGATGGTACTGATGAGGTGGCTTTGTGTGATGGCATCATGTTGCAGACACAAGCCCTGAGACAAGATTAACGGGATGGCGATGATACCTCCAAGCGCAGTCAAACAGTGCTGAGAGAGCAAAGACAGGGAAAAATATCAAGAGATTTAGTTTATGTTTGATGTACATGAGGAAAAATTAACAAGATTTTTTTCTGTGCTGTGCTGTGGGGGGATAATCTAAACCATCTCATCCAAACATAAACTGATCTTTACATGTTTGCAGCACACTGAACATTACTGTACAAGTGCGCTACCTCTAAAGTCTGTGGACTACATGTATACCTGGAATGACTCGTGGTAGATGCTGTAAAAATGGTAATTGTGATGGCTGATAGTGTAAAAGAGAAAAATTAAATTGTTTGTATGGAAAAATACAACAAGTCAGGACTTCCAAGAAAGTGTGACTGTTCTCAGCTGCTAAATGCATAAAACAAACTCTCACTGACTTTACAATCTCAGCTGTATCTGAAGCAAATTTCACAATCAGGCCTACATGAATAAAAGTCTAATCAACTGTAAAGGAAACGTCAAACGGAAGCTCTCAAGTGACACTGTTTGTATTGTTACATAACATCAAAGGCTATGCTACATAGGCTGTTAATCAGGAAATGAAATGGAGACTCATTGTCAAACATGACCTTAAAACCCCTTTGCTGACGTACCTGGATGCCTAGAAGGATGCACAGGTACCAGGGAGGTACATCTGTTACACAATATGCTAGCTTGTTGCTGTCTCCCTCCATGGACGTGTCCATTTCTTCTCCGTGTTTTGTATCAGATAGGTCACAAAAGCGCACATCAAGCTTCAATCAGTCAGACAGAAAGGCAGACAGAGGTCAATTAAAGATACATATGAAATGATGGCAATCTGTAATTTTGTTATGTGGGTCCAATCTCAAAGCACCAATAAAAACAACGTAATCCTTAAACATGTTTAAACTCTCATTCAACCAGCACAATTTTTGGATGCCCATAAACATTCCTATCTTAACAATTCCTAGTAAGGGAATGTGGTTAAATGCTTATTAGCTCAGCCATAAAAGCAAATGATTTGCTCTAGAAATTCTTGACAGACATTGTAGGGTAGGATGAAAACAAAAAGCCACAGCCAGATGAGTAACTAGTTTTCAATAGTAGAACTAAATGTTTCTTTTCAGGTTCAAAGCAATAATTATTTCCTTAATCAGTTACAGATTAAAAATACTAATATGCAAACATTTCTTTCTATTTATTTTACAAAAGTCCAGACAAAGTATCATCGCTTTTGGATAGATTTGGACTGAAACCACAAAAATGCTTCTGTTTCTCTGACGAAACAGCGCGTCACTTATCTTTTCAGTAATGTGATTTTAAGCATGGAGGAGCAAGAATGTAAACAAGTACATTTATATGTATCCATGGCACTGCTTTGCTAGCTATTCTACCTGGTGTCAATTATTAACTGACCATATGTAGTTTCTACTGTGGTACTAAAAGACAGTCACAACTCATGTATTATCCAGTTCAGTGATTGGAGGAGCGATAAATTACCTAGTAATACGTATCCATACAGTCCTGAATGTGAAATTGTTCACATTCACACAATTTAAAAGTAAATCACAGGATTTTCATATGATTATTTACAGGTACAAATGCTGGAATGAGATAATCAACTAAGGGGTTCAAATGATTAGTTTAAGCTTCATAATCATCAGAAATAGCTTCACAAGAAAGTTATGAAAAAGTATGCAATCTTTTCAAAGCATTTGCTTATAGAAACTAAAAGCTATACTTACTGCAAATGCGTAGTTGTCATGACCATTTGTTTCCTTTTCTGGAGCCATGTCAGCTTCAGCCTATAGGCTCAGGTGGTGGTCTTCTGAGCCCGAAAACAAAACAGAAAAGTGAAAAACCATTAGTGACAGGGGAGGGAACACACCAAGAGAGGACTGCAGAGTCTGATGGAGAAGGGAAAGAGCTGGGAGGTGGGAGTACGAGTGAGGTGGGGTGGGGTCACTGGGTGTGTGGTGGTGGGGAGTTTGGCAGGACAGAGCAGCTCATGTGAACCCAATTACAACAGTAACAGCAGCTGACCAACTGGCATGTGGCAGGCAGGAGATTCCTTTCAGGCAGCGTACAACATTTTTTTCTCTCTTTCTCTGTCCCTCTCAAACATACTCACTTTGCTTTGTTTGTCCTAATCTCATAGAAACAGTACTTTAAAAAGCCTGAAAGAGGATCAAAAGGATATAATTCCTTGAGAGTGGGGCAGATCCTTCAAGGCAATGCTTACTGTTTGCTCTGGCCTGTATGTTTAAGACACAGTCAAGTCAAATTTCTGTAGTCAGAGATGCTCTAGAGATAGTCTTCAGGGCATAGCTCAGTTATGTCTTGCTCTTTCCAGCCTACTTTCCTTCTAATTTTAACACCAAATATTTGTTTTGGGACTATCACATGTTGCCGAACTATCACTTGGTACAAAGCTGTTATTGATGATGGGTAAATGTTCAGTAAATGTTAACTTCATTTCCTAATTTACTGTACAGCTCTATTCCCCCTAAAAATATATTAGATTATTAGTCTAAATTAAGAGTTTGATAGCAGTCCACATCTACTTAATTAAGAAGGTCCAAAAGAGGGCGTTTGTAATGTGGCAGCAGAGGAAGCTCAGATTCTCACACTGTTGGAATCCGTATGTGGGTGTATTTTCACATCTTCTGTCACAGGATTGTTCATCTGCATCTCTTCTTGTTTCAGGAGGAAGAAAAAGCAAGCAATAGGCTGTTTAAGAACAAAACTCCTCAAAGGAACACCTCAGCATCTTATTCCCAGACACAGTCACATCCTTCAGCTGCCTCTTCTAATGCATAGCTCACATTATGTCTGGACACTACCAGCAAGAGTTTTTTAAACTATTACCTCTGTAATTTATTAGATGCTGCCTTTTTTAATACTTTCATAAATTAAAAGTACATACATTACATGCAACCAATTTCCAGCGTCTAAAGTTACAAGAAATGTGTATTATTAGTATGACACGTCTCATGAATCTCATTATTTTTCATCTGTTTCAAGAAATACAGAATCGCTGCTGTATGAAATTTGCTAGTCAATAAACTTCATTCTTTAAAAATGTTTCTACCGCACTTACTTGTAGCCTAGCCTAGAATTTGTAGTAGAAGAACACGCAAAATACTAGCAACATAATTTTTACCTGCAAATCATGCCTTGTAAACCTTTTAAGACTGCTGAGGTTTTCTTTGCATGTCTCTAAAACAAGAGTGGAGTCTACTGTCATGCTAACAGCTCTATGAGGTAAATGTGAGCTAAATGCTAAAGTCAGCATGCTAACATGTTAATGTTAAGCAGGTATGCTCTAATGTTTACCATGTTCATCATCTTAGTTTAGCATATTAGCACGCTATCATTCGCTTACTAGCATTAAACACAAAGTGCAGCTGAATCTGATGGAAAAGCCTTTAGGTTTACAAATTTAGCCATAAACCAAAGTACTGACATGAATGTTTGTACAATATGTCATGGCAATCCATTTAATTCAGACATTTCACTCAAAACTCAAAGTTGGCTGGCTTCATCGACTAGGGACCATGAATGTCGGTACAGAATTTCATGGCAACTCATCCAATAGTTGTCAAGATATTTCAGTCTGGACCAAAGTGGTGGAGCAACCACGCAAACAACCGTAGAGCCATGCTGCTAGCATAGCTAAAAATCTGACAATAAAACAACAAATAACCTGCATGAGACCTTCATACTGTGGGAAATTGAAACTTAAACTGATAATTATCTGTAACATTTGGTTATTTAATGCTCCCTTCCAACAGTCTGAGCAGGATTCAAAAAGCAGTTACAGAGTATACAGAGTATGAGAAAGCTTTTGTCTTGACTGTTATGGACTGTTCAAATAGTAGGAATGGGAGCTTGAAAAAATGCCCCAAATAGAATAGTTGAAGGAAATTGAGCTCACATGAAACTTGCAAAGCACAAAGAGAAGCAGCGCTGGGACATCATGAGGTCTTCTGCTCTGTGTGCATGTGACTGCGTGCAGTATATAAGGATCCATCACATGTCAGGTAGTGAAGGCCTGGGATTGGTGCCAGTATTCTTTTAAATTACTTCATGAAGGCTGAATTAAGCCAGAATCATATTATAAATATTATGTATGTGTATGTTAAATGTGAGCCATGGTGAGTCACGGTAATTCAGTCTCCCAGCCAGTGGTTGAACTGAGAGTGAAAAGAAGCTATGGTATTGTTGATACCTCATTAAAGCTTGCTAATCCAAGCTCTGACTACCTTAACATGAATCATCTTTGTGAATGCACATCCAATCACCAAAGCACAGCCAATTTTGTGAAGAAAGAAGGAAAATATTTCTTTCTTTCTTTCTTTCTTTCTTTCTTGCTGTATGGATTGAACCACATCTGAGTTTTTGTGTCAGAGGCACATGATCACATTAAGCCACAGAGACAGTGTACTTTTTAAATGTGTGTGATGTGAGAGACTGTTCCATAATCAAACTGGGTGAGGGTCAGTGTGCAATCAGTCACTAAGTGGACAGGGAATCTTTTACAGAATAATGTGTCGCACATGTTGAAGTTAATAGGAGATAATGAATATTGTTTTCATTTAAAGGTCTAATGTCAAATTCAAATGTGAACTAAAAGCTATCTAAAAATCAAGCACAGATTTTTAAATAAAAGGCATTTTCTCCTTCTCAAGATTAGTTTTCAGCTCCTGTACACAGCCTGTTCACTCTGCCACCATAAATAAATGACATGGAACGTTCTGTTATGCTGGTTTTGCACATTACCCTACTGCTACCTTTGTATAATATATGTATATAAGTAACTGTATATATTGTTTTATTTTTTAAATTATTCTATTAGAATTTTAAATATTTGTATATACTGTATGTTCTGTGTGTGTAGTGTGAAAGGGGGCTAAAACTTTCATTTCATTGTGTAAATGTACCTTGAACCTTGAACATTTGGAATATTAGACTCTATAAACCAATAATAATAGATGAAAGTTGTCTCTATAGAAAATTCAACATGCCCCAGGAACTGCATTGTTATTTTCATTATAACAAGATATTATTTACAGTATTAAAAAATATCAACAAGAATTTTGCCATAACAATAGATCATTTTAATTTATAAAAACCAGAAACTTCTCAGACCCTCATTATAAAGGGATACACTGGTTGCTTTGGATGAGCCATGAGATGATTCTGCTACAGTATTACTGAGCAAATGAGATGGCAGTATTGTTGGTCTACATAAACAAAGAAGATTTTATAATGAATCTGGACAGCATAAAGAATCAGTCTGACCTTATAGTATTGTTTCTCTGATGAACTGGAGGATTATGCAATCCTGTCAATGGGTATTCAGCATTGAAGATGATCTTCTGTCCTGTACTAGACTGTTCTGTGATCACTGAAACTGGTCAGGTTTAACTAGGCACTATACATAGAAATACTGTAAAATAAAAGTTAACACTTTACAATAAGGGTACATTAACTAACATTAGTTAATGCAGTAATAAGCATTAACTAACAGTCAATTAATACAATAATAAGCATTAAGTAACTGTTAACAAATGTCTCTTGTTAGCATTTATTAAGGGTTTACATGTTAATTAAGGTACTATCTTAATCAGATCAGTGGACACATTCCATGATCTTCATGTAGACGTTCCTTAACTTATAGCCTAACCTATAAATTATTGTGCATGTTATATAAGCATTACTTACTTATTGTAAAGTTGAAAACACATATTCCTTAAGTAACACTTAATAAATGCATAAGAATACTGAGTAAACATTACTTAACCATTTACAAGTTAAAATGTTTTGGTTCTCAGAATGTGGTTTCTTCTGATCCAGTGTCTCATTGCATCCCGTGGCCCTGCTAATTTTACAAAGAGTGCAGCTTTGGGAGCATTTAAATAATCTCTTACAATGATCTTAACCTTTGTTTCCGCACTCATCCATTACAGAAAGCCAAACTTGTATTCATAAAATGTTTATTTTTCACCATACTGGGGTATTTAATTCATGAGCTGTACCAATGCTTCCCTTTGAATGGAGTATATTTTTTGTTCTTTTTTAACAAGTCCTCTCATGACTCCACACTCTGCACGCCAGATTACCTACAGGCCACAGGAGACACATCTCCTGTGACAAGAGACACATCTACCTCCTGACCAGAGAGGTAGAAAACAGCACCACCTACAGGCTTCACATTCCTGTTGCAAACCATACTGGATCGGAGAGTGAAAATTAATAAATTATTACATGACCGCACCTATAGCTGTCTGCACATTGTGTGTGACAAAATAAAAAACATCACATTTTCCTTTTAATTTCCATGTTTGAAAAAGCATCATTGCTGCTGAATAGAAATTCAAACTTGTTTACTCGAAAGATTAACCCTGCATTTGGACATGCATTTAACATCTATCAATAGTCAAGTTACATCGACTTTCTAACTTCACATATGTGCACATAATGTGTGTTGTAGATTTATATAAAGGTGCACTGATTTTACACATGAAGGTCAGCTTACTCTGCATGGGGAGCCTGGCTCTGGAGGAGTTTTCTAAAGTCTGAGAAAAGGGTCCTGATGATGTCATTAAGGTTGTCTCAGTTTTGGCTTGGACACGTTTTTTACTGTACCAGAAAGCCTGTGTTAGGCCTACCACGGGCGGAAGTCAAGTTTGAAAGACTAGGGCATTTAGCAACCAAGGAAGGTCTAACAAAAAGATGCTACTGGGATTGGCATTATGGGTGCAATACTAAATTGCTGGAATCTGCCTTTAAAGTCGTAACTAATAACATGCAGCCATCATTAATGTTGTTAAATACACCTGTGCTTTTCCTGCTATGAAATATCAAAATGCCTGTCTGATCTGACAAGGTCTAATAACATCACCTGATCTTTGACATTGTGTACAGGAAGACCTCACAATGTTACGTTCTTATAGTCAGAGAAAAATGAATGCACTGAAGAGCCAACACCACTAGATGGAGACATGCTAAACACATAAGACGTTATTTCCCACACAACAGAAGGTGTCACTGAAAGCTTGTGTTTCCAGTGTTTCTGAAAGGTGAACTGAAGTGTGAGAGGGCATACTGAGGCCAAGGTGATAACGGTGAGCCTCCCAATAAATCTGGTGATAAGAAAGAGAAGCAACAATTTAAATATGGTTTATAGTTGAATATTATCTAGGTGTTGATCAAACTACAGAACCACAGAGATTTGGTCGGAGCTTGGCCCAAGAATTTATTTATGCTTGTTACAAGTAAAGCAATAAAATCATTACATGTAAAGAGTAAATGTAACTGTTCTATTAAATGGTGTGTGTGTGTGTGTGTGTGTGTGTGTGTGTGTGTGTGTGTGTGTCAAAGAGTGATAAGGGCAGATAATAATACCAGGAGTATAGGTTTACACGTTTACAATGAGCACACCTTAAATTAAAACTTTGTCGGGGACACTGAAAGGAAAAAGGTTGACATCAATGAATGCTGATTGCTGAGTTTTCCTAGAAATATGCAGTTACACACTGCCAATCGCTCCTCCCTAAGAACGACCATGTGATGTAGGTCAAACACAGGCTAACAGGAGAGGGAGGACAGCCTTTACTTCCTCACCTTGCAGAGAGTAGAGTGCAACAAAGATAGCAGAGAGGAGAAGAAGAAGTCAGAGAACAACCGTTTTCTTAGCCTGAGAGGTGTGTACAAGAGGGGTTTGGGATATTTTGAGCTCCAGAATACTGGTGAATATTATAAAGGGACATCTGATGACAAATGTGCTAATGGCAGGGGATAAACTGCTGGAAATGTGGAATAGAGGAGACACAGAGAAGGAGGCCTGCATGGATCAAGAAAGGCAATCTCAGCCACGCAAAAAGTTATCCCATTCAATCGAAGAAATACTGAGGAGGACCACATGTGTCAGAAAAGAGACAAGAGTTCATCGTAACTGGTCTGTTATCAAGGAGAACACCACAATATCTAATCAGCTCTCATGTGCGGGTATGTTTTTGTATGTTTTTGTTGCTACATCATATTTATCATTAAAGTATGATTACAAAGAAAAAATATTCCTGATAATGTTGGAATTTTCTCTCCGCCCAATAGAAACTCCACAAATTCAACAACTTGAAGAGTCTCCAAAAGCCACCACAGACTGCATGAGTGAGTATTATACTTTACAAAATACTGTGACAGCCACAGGTTTAGGTACATGTCTAAACGATGCTGATGGTGAAGATGTCAGTGACAGTCATTTGTTTGCAGGTCAGAGGAAAAAGAGGCAAACGAGGGTCACATTCACACCGTTCCAGGTGCAGGAGATGGAGAAAGTCTTCCAGCAGACTCTCTACCCAGACGTCAACGCCAGAGACCAGTTAGCCTCTCGCCTGCACCTCACTGAGGGCCGAATACAGGTAGGACATGTGTGGCTCATCAGTTGTGATAATTGTAAGAGCAATCATGTCGATGTTCAATAATACATTAATGGCTGGTTTGTTTACATGTTGCAATATTCAACATATTAAAATGATGCCATATTTAATAATGTGACATTATTCTGATCAAATGCACAACAGCAACAATTTTATTTTCCTTGTCAAACCTGTATCATCATTTTATTCCTTTGATGATTAACTTTGGTCAAATCAACAAACACTGACTGCACATAGCCTTTATTTTGCAACCAATTTATTGCTGACGTTCCTTTTTAATTAAAAGGAGTCAATAAGTCAAACTGAGGTTCCTAACAATTTAGTCAGTGTCCTCAAGCAATAGACTGATTATACTAAATAGTCATCAATGGAATAATAGGAATGATCTTTGGATAACCGCTTACATAAGGCATTACCTTCCAAATGATAGAGGATAAAACATCAATTCTTTCTGTTTCGATTTGTCCTAACTGATAACAAAATAGGTCTTTCTTTACTCTCCTACACATACAGTACGTGGCTAAGTTGTGACTGTATGTTATTCTTGGTAAATTTATTTCACATGTGTTGTTTGTGCGTCAGATTTGGTTCCAGAACCGCAGAGCCAAATGGAGGAAGGCTGAAACACTGAAGGATATAGAGCTGATGGCCAGTCAGCACATACAGTCAGCCAGTAATCCCCAGCTTCATTATGAGGTAACAGAAAACCATTCACTCTGTAAATAGTACATATGACATAAGAATAATGTGTTTAAATGGACCATACATTTGTCCATCTCCACCATAGTCCTATATAGCATCTTTCATGCACAAAATGCAGCTCAGAGTGCTTTGTCAATAAAAAAAAGAAAAGATCTGACAATTTAAACACAGTTAAAATATTGAAATACATTAAAAAAGAGAAAGGAAGTAAAATAATAACAGCAGTTTGAAAAATAAAACACTGCAGAATTAAATTAAAATTTTAAAAATAAATTAAACTAAAACAGTAAGTGTAATAATGAATATATGTATATATAACAGCAACAACAGCACTAATCATTAACTTCACCATCATCATCATCATCATCATCATCATCTCAACAATTGTAATCCTCTAAGATCAACCGGTAGAGTACATTATGCTCACTTAAAATTAAAAACAGATAGTTGACATTTTGTGTTGAAATAAAGACGCAACGTCAGTCTTTTCACAAATACAACCATATGATTTGATACTGGCTAATGACTAAAGCATGTATCTAATGAAAATTGATCATACTGTATGGCCATCACAGTTTAAATCTGTGATTTCTTTGTTGTTTCTTTGAGATAACTTCTCATCATTGTGTGCTCTCCCAGCTCTTACAGAAGCCCCAGCTGCAGGCAGTGTGCTGGCTGCCATGCTGCTTACCTAAACCCCTTCAATCGAGGCTGTTCCTCAGAGCGACATCAACACCCGCCTTGCTGACCGACACACATTCCCCAGATCACAGGACTCTGTATTTTGACCCGCTGAGGACAGACAGATAGCACCTCCAGTATTCTCACAAATGGTGACACAATTGTGTTAAATAAACTATTTTAAATTGCATGTGATACAAAGATCATCATGAGTTTCTGGTGAAACACAAAACTACTGTAGACTGTACAGTAAACTGTTTAATTGATGAGTTAGTTTTAATTGACAGATGTGTCGTATATACTGTGTTGTCACCCTGAAATAAAGTTTGCATGTCAACAACTGAACTTTTTTCATTTACCAATAAAGTTAACATTCAAAATGAATAGCCTGGCTGGCTACTGCAAGCAATCAGTTGGATTTCTTTGTATTTGTGATAAATCTGTACTGTATTTGTACAGATCAAGGTTTGAGGACACTCACTTCACTATACTTCTTGGTAGAGAGCTCTGTTTGCGCTGTGTTATTGTGCTGAAGAGCATTTAGATTTTTTTCATGACACCACACTTCCTTGTCAGAGTTAAGATACAGAGCTGCCATAAACTGTTCATCTGCTTGACTCTCTGACAACCTGACCTTATCTTAATTTGATAAAGATAACACAGCGTCGCCTTCACTCTGAGTAAACTTTTCACCCCTGGTCATATCTTCTTTTATTGCATCTGTTGTGCAGTGAGATATCCTGCTCCTGGCTGCAGGGGTAGGGTTAAAGAGAACAAAAATAGATGGTGGAGAGCATCAAACAAAAAAAACCTTGACCACACTTGTGTAACCATCATTTTATCGTAAAGTAGGTTTTGCTATTGGCTTCTAAGTATGTCAGATGATAATCTCTGGATAATATGTTCTGAGTGTTTGCAAACTGATGATATCATGAACTCAAACTTTCTAAATTCGCTTGGACATTTACAGACATTTACAGAAATGGTAGACCATACATTCATTGTTGTGTCCTGAATGGCACTTATTCAGGACAAAGACGTAACACATCAGATACCACTAAAATACAGATGCTGTAAATGTTTTGGCACCCAATGTGAGATAGTAGCATATTTTCATTATTGGTCAGAAGTGCCATAAATCCATCCACACAGAGTTATTGAAGGGACTAGTCAATATTGCTTGTCTTACACTATTTTTCTGTTAAGTATGAAAAGCATGTTGATGCCATGTCAGTGAAATGATGAACACCTCATTGAGCTGTGCTAATATGAACTCAATTTGAATATAAAAGACTCAGTAATGGACTTCTGCAGATTAAATACTACCATTGTTATTCAAACATATCAGTTCAAAATATATTCAGAATCAGAAAAAAGTAGGCAGAGATGACCTGAGGTATTCACCAACAGGTGAGCAGCTAAAGCCCCCCATCGTCCAACTGGGGACATCAAATATAGAGTTAACAAATAAACTCAAAATGATTCGATTCAATTAGAATATCAATTTCTGAAAACTAGTGTGACCAAATTAATGTCAAAATACTCTCAAATGTCACCCAGTAGGTCAAAATATGGAATTATAAACCAACCTGATGACTATATCACAGACAATACATTTTTAAAATGCAATTCTAAGCTGTACATCAGCCATAAAGTTTTCATAGAGGGAACACATGCCAGGAGTAATGTTGGACTGATGTCACCGCCGTTACCGGTTTGCTTTCTGTTTTTCTTTTTCTATGACTACTTTGCAATATGCAGTGTGCTGTCTGTTATTGTACCACATACATGTTTTTTTAAACTTCAAGTACGAAAAGGAAATACTGAGAGCATCTTGTACAGATGCAGGTGTGCTACTATAAAAAGCATGTGAACAGCCCTGTGTGCACATTAAATAGGACGGGATTGGTTGCAACTAGGATTTTGAGACGTGTACAATTTTGCATAGCTAGATAGAAAGAAAGGACGATATGCCTCAAAGCAGGGGCAGGTGGCGCCCTTGCACCCGTGAATAAGCAGAAAATGATGTTTTGCTGAGTGTCATACTGAAGGCAACACTGACCTGATTTTAAATCGCAAAGCTTCTATCTATCAGCCATTATGGTCGTTTCAGTGTTATTTAAATGCTGTTAGATGCTGTTGACAACACTGCTGAGGTAAATGTAAATATTCTTTATTTGGTTTTTATTTTTCCATTGCCTGCCTGCACCGGCTCCCAGGAGAGGGGGGCGGATATTCAGTATCTCGCAGCCTCCGCCCGCCTCTGGGGTTGGAGACACGGTGGGAACCGCAGACCGACGGGGGGACAGACAGAGACACAGAGAGAGAGAGAGAGGGGCGATGGCCGCCGATGGAGTATGCGGGGAATCGGTGGATCAGTACCGGGCCGAGTTGGAGCGGCTCACCCAGGAACTGGCCGAGGCGAACCGGGAGAAGATCCGGGCTGCAGAGTGCGGTCTGGTCGTCCTGGAGGAGAACCAGGCGCTGAAGCAGAAGTATGTAGACCTGGAGACCGAGCAAGAGACTCTCAGGAAGGAGTTGGAACAATTACAGGAGGTGAGAGAAAGGGGGGCTTCTGTTGCTTTTTGACACCGTGGCAAACGCACTGCAGTCAGGTGTGTGTGGCCAGCTGCATCGCTCCAGCGGGTGTCCACCCAGCGCTAATATGAGTGATATGTCTTGTTTGCTGTGTTAATATGCACTCAGCGGGTATCTGTGGACTCGATTGCCATCCAGAGTAGAGTCAGAGCGGGGAGTGGGAACCAGCAGGGGTCGTTATGTGGTCTCCATGGTCCCCAGCAAAATGAGGAATAGTTTGATAGCACATTAAAGTTCATTTAATTGAAAATCCTCAAACTGGGGGGGCAGTGTCTGTCCCCATAATGCTATAGGTTCCATCCTGTATGAATAAGTTATAATCTGAAAGAGTGAATAATTGATGTTTTTTCTGTGCAGTAAATCTGTATAGGCAACAGTACTGGACATTGCAAATATCTGTAGAGCAAGAACACAATAACACCCCACTCCACCTCCCATAACCACTGTATTACATTGTTTCAAGATTCCTCCCCTGCATAACAGTCATTACTTTCAGGCAACTCTGCTGGGACTCTGAGCCTTTTGGTATTTTGCCAAGAGATTTTTTTTTTCCTCAGAAATCCCTCAGTAATTGGATCTACAGAGTTGTCCACTACAGTGTGTGTGATGTCAAGATAAGGATCTCCATAAAGAATGTGTGAAGATACAAGGACATCGAGACTTACTGTGAAGATGCAAAATTCTTAGATTACACACACACACACACACACACACACATTTACTTCCAAAATGCTTTGTTGTTATTGTTCACATTTCCTGGGCTTAAAAAGTCCACATACCACAGATTTAAAGTGGAGAGGAGTTCTGCGTGATCCAGACTGAATAATGAATGCTGACTGTGTTCATACATTTAGTCATTCATAAAAGTCACCGAGTCACAAGAAAATGCTTAAGAAAGTATAGAGTTTATTAGAACTGCAATGATAAGTCGATGCATCGATTAGTTGACTGACATGAAAATTAATTAGCAATTATTTTTGCAATTAATTTATCCTTTAAGCCATAAAAAAAGCCAAATATTTGATGAAGAATTTTCTGATTTTCTTGGTATTACTTTACAGTAAATTAAATATTTATGGGTTTTGGACTGTTGACAAAAAAGACATTTGCTGACGTTATATTGGGCTTCAGGATATTGTGATGACCACTGATTATTGATTAATCAAGAAAAAAAAGCCCTATATATACAGTGTCTGTGTCAGTGCCCCAAATGATTTGTGAAATCCATGTTATAATATCCAAATGACTAGCTTCGTTACCTCTGTCAACTGAATTTAGAAAGGGAGTATAGTCTTTCTTTATGTCAAGGTCTACCAGGGTATCAGGATTATTGGTTACCTTCTAGATTAGACAATTAAGACCTGTGTTGACTCTGGCTCGCATGTAGCTAATGATCCACAGAGTCATGAGCAATCTAAGCTACATTTACCCCGTACCATGCTGTATATAAGAATTATATTACATTTGCATGAAAACAGAAAAACATACAGCTGTATCTCTATCTTAGTTTGTAAAGCTTATTAACAATAATAATAATAATAATGGTAATACAAATAAAACTTAATTTCTATAGCACATTTTATCCAAAAAGACGCAATACATTGTGCTTCACAAAAGAAAAAACATAAAAAGACAGATGCAAGGAATAGGACCATTGAACACAGTCATGTCAGGGATGTAAAATTAGACTCTATCAGTGGGCGTTTCTTGTACAGTTGGCTCACCATATAAATAGCTAAATAAAAGAAATGATGAAACCATTGCATGCTCTGCCTATATGACTGGCAACACTCACCACACTATATTATGCATGCATGGTTATATAATGTATTTACATCTCTCACTTACTTCCCAGTGCTCTTTTTTTTCCATTGCTTGACTAGCTGAACATTTTGTTTTGACTTGCATGCAGAATCCAAATGATCTTTGTGCAGATTACAGCCGAAAGTTAAAATGAAGAGGCAGCCCGATGCAGCCAACAGCAGAGCATCGTCCAGCTGATATCTCGCACTCACAGATTATTAGATGGTGGATGATGGGGGAGAATATGACGAGACAAGCAAGAGAAAGAAGCAGAGAGATAAAAACAACTTTGGCTGTGTAGGAGAGGGAGTCAGCGGGAAAGGATGAAATGGAAAGAATAGAGGGAAGAAAGACAATGAAAGTGAGAGATATCAGCTGAATGAAAACAAAGTATTTAGACGCCAGAAGAGGAAACAAAGACAAGAGGCAAAGAGTCTGATTTTATAGCCTCGTATTCCTTCTAAACTTTAAGACACACTCGACCTATCACAATTACCTGGATGGTGGATGTGCCTGCTTTACCAGTTCCTGGTCTCAGTATCAGAGGATCATAAAGTCCCTTAACATACAATATGTTGCTTTTGTGTTTGTGCCTCTTCGTTAATAGTCCACTTTTGCATCATTTGTAAATCCTGTATAGTAAAACTTTTTCGCAAATTTTCGTATGGCTAAAAATGTCAGCTAATCTTTGGTGTCTGTCTGTCTGTCTGTCTGTCTGTCTGTCTGTCTTTGCTCTCGCCTGACATTTTCCGGAGGTGATATTACTTCCAAAGAAAAACACATCCTGGTTCCTATCTGTCTGTCGCACACTTTTGTGAATATGAGTGTGAGTGCAAACCTGCCACTACAATAACATCACATCTGCTCTCACTGTACTCAGGAGAGGTGCATTGTAAAAGGGCAGGGAAACTGCAAGTGGAAATTGGAATTGCTTCTGGGACTGAGTGACCTGAGTAACTATCTCATAACGGTTGTTGATTCTTATGAAAGACCAAAAATCCATTACAGTTTCACCATCTTTTTTTCCCCTTTTATTTGATAATAGATTGTATCTTCTGTTTCATCTAGTCAGTGTTCATTTTTCAAAAGCTTTCAGCTGTTTTACCAGATATTGAGTTATCTATATGCTCTAAAAAGTCAGCGGACCATGTAGAGATTCCATTGAGTATATGCCCTTGTGTGTGCAGGTGTGTATGTGCAAGCTGGCCAGATTTGCATGCGTGTTCCTACTGTGTTTGCATATGTTCTGTGGTGACACATATGCACTGGTTGTCTGCCCTCGGTCCAAGTCCCAGCTGGAGGAGAACAGCTGACTAAAGCACTGCTTGCACTACACACACACACACACACACACACACATACATGTATGCACAACTCAAAGAGTACACACAAAATCCATGCAGAACACTGGTGCCTCAGCTGCTGTAGTACTGGACTAATTTAATCTTGCTGTGCCAAACTTGGCACATTTGTACCTGGTCGTGTTTTGTATCTGGTTATATTTAATAGCAGCCACAATGAAATGACAGCACAAGGCCATGATGATGAAACAGACCAACAACTGTAACTAACGATTATTTTTACTATTGATTAATCTACCGATTATTTTCTCCTCTCATAATTTCCCAGAACCTAAGGTGACATTTTCAAATGGCTTAATTTGTTCGACCTGCAGCCCAAAAACCCCACTGAAATTTATTTCTGCAAATTCTCCCACTTAATTTTTTGGCATGGCATTCTTGCTTGAAAAATGACTTAAACTATTGATCAATTATTGAGATAGTTCCCAAATAATTTTCTGTTAATCGCATAATCATTTGTTTCAGCTCTAGTGGAAATACGGCACTGCAAATCTAAAATACAGACAGATGTATCTATGGTTGTCTTCTCAATTCATAGAAAATGAAAAAAAAACATGGCAAACTAATAGTTCCTTGACATGGGATGGTTTTCTGTTGATCTTAAATCTTTTGCAAGTAAATTCAAAGCTGGTGCTGTTCATCATTGCTGTGTTTCTCTTATTATTTGTACATTCTTCAGGAAAGCTTCGTGCATCTCTTTGCTGTTTGCAGGCCCCCAGTAGAAACTGGATGCTAAGAGCGTGTTTTCTTGCTCTATAGTGTCCTCTCCTCTCCTGCATATTTTTGCCTTCCCTGTCTTTCTCTCTGCCTGCCGGCCCGATCACTCTCTCCTTCCTTGTATCCCTGTGTGTGCATGTAAGTCTCTGGACGGCTGCCTAAGCAGTGATGGAGACACCATTACCCCGTGGTTCTGACTTGTTAGCGCTGTCTCTGGGCAGATCAACCTCAGATAGGACACAGTAATAGACGGAACGAGGATGCCACCACTGCAGTGTGTTCATATGGCTTACAATGATGTTTTCATCACAGGTTTGAAATCGTCTGTAGATTGAGAGTGCTGGAAAAGCAGCCTAGTAGTCATAAAGTCATTTTATGCCATTCCTATTATTTCTTTTGTTCAATTAAATGATGTGATTATTTTTCTAAACTTGGAGGTTAGTCTCTTGCAAAGAAAAACATCTTTTCACTTTGAACATCTCTGTAATTCAAAGGTCTGAAGAGGGGAGTGTGAAACTCATCTTTTCAGCTCTTTTAAATTACAAGTCTGCAGAAGAATTGACATTTGTGATAAGTTGAGAACAGGCAATTCTCAGGTCAGTTCTGTTCTCAAGGCTTTAGGCTGAGAAAGATGCCAAAAGAGATCTACATCAAATTCTTCACATGGTAACTTGAAATACCTAAAAGAGAGATTCAGTCATGATTCATCAGGTGAGCATGAAATCTTCAGCTTCAAGACTGTGTTTTGATGTTTCTTGCAGCTGTGTAGTCATCCCTCTCCATGTGCTATTCTTGGTAGTGTCTCAACATTTATGACTTACAGTATTTGCTGCCTTTGAACATTGAAAATTGCTGTAAACATAAAACTTTTTTTTTTTGTCAGAGATTTGGTGTTATTTAGTGTGACAGCTATGCAAAGCACATATTTTGTTACGCTCTGCTTATGGTGAGATAATTGACACCTACAGGGAGAAATAAACGCCTCTGACTGGAAATAATCCCTCAAATTGAGCTGTTTTGCAGACATTATTGTCTTTATTGTCAAATGTCTTTACGTTAAAGGAATAGTTTGGCACTTTAAGAAATATGCTTATTGCCGAAAGTTAGATGAGAAGATTGAAACCACTCTCATGTCTATACGCTAAATTTGAAGCTAGAGCCAGCAGCTGGTTAGCTTAGCTTAGCTTAGCTTAGCATAAAGACTATTTCTCAGGTGGGAGTAATGGCTTCCTGGAGTCTTACACAACAAACCAGGTTAACGTGTTACTTAGTGAGCTTTAGAGGTTCTGGTAGATGGATGTTGCTACCTTTGGACAGAGCCAGGCTAACTGTTTCTCCCTGCTTCCGGTCTTCATGCTAAGCTAAGCTAACTGGATGCTGCCTCTAGCTTCATGTTTAGCGTACAGACATGAGAGTAGAATCAATCTTCTCATATGACTCTAAAAAGCATATTCCCAAAATGTCAAACTATTCCTTTAAGGGTACCTTCCTTAGCCAGGACAACATTTTAAGATGTCAACAACACAAAAAAAGGATTTCTTAAAAATTAGAACCAGATGACACTGCAGTTGTCCTTTGCTTTTGGAAAGCCTGGTCTGGTCCTCTGTAGTCGAAATAATAACATATTTTCTCATGTGTTACAATAGGGCATTATTCTCAAGGGTTAGCTGTCGAATTCACAAATAGCAACAGCACACTCAGACTATAGCTACCGTAGATGATTGATTTGCTGTCAGTCCATTCCCTCTGGGATTTTCTCCACAGTACCTATCTGCAGAAGTCAAGTTGATATCATGCAACTGCTCGGTCATCAGGGACCAGTGATGAGGGTGTGAAGCTGTTGCTTAACTTATCCTCCTTCAGAATTAATTATGAAGCCCAGTGAAGGACCTGTGCAAAGTCACACTGGTTCTCAAACCTCCTGTGTCTCATACAGCAAGGAACAGCCCAACCAGAATATATTAGAGATGAGGAGTTACATTTCCAGAGGTGTTTAACATATTTTACTGTTAACGTGTTAACGGTGCAGTTACGTTATTGGTGGAACGTAGCAGACAAGACTCTGAAGCAGCAGAGTTGTTAATGTTAGGTGTTAGTCAGGACACATCTGCCATTTTTCCTTTGAGGTGGTGAATCAACACTGAATAGAGAATTAGCAAAACTTGAATACTTATTAACATTTATTAACTTTTTAAAAAATGCTCCCTGGTGTGTTTCACCGGGCCTCCGATTCAGAGACAACAGTCACGAAAAGAGAGCAGCTGTGGTTGTAAATCAGTCTGTCCTGAGTGAGGAGAAAGGATGCTTTACACGTTTCTCTCCCCTCTCCCCCTCCTCCTCCTTTTTGCTCCTCTTTTACATTAGCTGGGGTTCGAAGGAGGGCTGCAAACAAGGATGGAGGGGCTGAATCAATAGCTCATGATATGGTGTTGTTCCCTTCTTTCGGTTGTGCTCTACACCATCA
Source organism: Maccullochella peelii (assembly GCA_002120245.1). Taxonomy (NCBI): domain Eukaryota; kingdom Metazoa; phylum Chordata; class Actinopteri; order Centrarchiformes; family Percichthyidae; genus Maccullochella; species Maccullochella peelii. Next base: position 36,599 of record LKNJ01001794.1, on the reverse strand, counting down.
GCTCACCATCCCCCTCCTCATCTCCTGTGGCGCTCCCTCCTGTGCCCCCACCATCCTCCCCTATGATCCCTCTCTGGAATGAAGTGGGACTTATGCATCGATTGCTGCTCTGTGTAGTGAAAATGTATCATGCCTGAGCTAAACTGCGCACTATTGTGTCTACTGTAGCGTGCATTGTGGAAATCAGTGCATGTTGGTGAAACATATCTGACAGACTCCATGTCATTTCCTCAAAGTGGATCATACAGAACAGCTGCACAGAATCAGTCACTTACAAAGCTTTAATGAGAAATGACACTGAAGGATGTTGTCTTTTAAAGTTGTTGTAGTTATTTTGAGTTATTAGTAAATCATTATATTGTTCCTTCAGTTAAAATGAAGTTGGTGTTTGGAAGAAAGAAGGTATGCTCTGCTGATGATCATAATAAATTAGGCTACACGCTGCAGGTTTGGTGGTGTTGACCAGTGACCCCAGCAACAGGCTCAGGGATGCAGTCGAGCATATAGATAAGGACCTGTCTGCCCTTGCGTTTGGCCTCTGGTGTTTTATATGGGGGTGGTTGATATTTGTGTGTTTTGTCAGGCCCTGAAAGGAAGGTCATTTGTCTTTGTAGTTGAGTCACACATCAGGACCACTTTTCCTGCATGTGGCTTTTCCTTTTGTTTTTTTTCTCTCCTGTGTCTGTATGTGTAGCAGGAGAGGTTGGGGGGCGGGGGGGTTTGGGTGCGGATGTTGTGATTGAGACCAGAGAGGGAGGGGTGGCAGGATAGAGTGGTGGTGGTGGTCAGTGTCTCTTTGTTGTTTCAGTTCAGTTTTGGTTTTTATGGTTGTGTTGACTTGATGGAGAAGAGAGGAGGAAGAAGGAAAGTGGGAACTGGTCGCTGTAGAATGATTTAGAATGTGTCAACAGAAAAAGACTACATGATTTGCCCAGCTATTTAAATCTGACCCTTCTTCTTTTCTTTTGTCCCTGTTTCTGAAACCTCATGATCCTCACATGAAAGAGAACGGGACTTAATGAAACTGTTCTCTCTGCATAGACCCTTCAGGCCCGCCCAGCCCTGCATAGATTATGTTTTTCAGAAATCTCCTTTTTGCTGCAGTGAAATATAGTAGTTGGGAAGAGGGAACAGGACTCCCCTGCCTGCAGGCTGCTGTATTGATTAGTCGTCTACTTTAGCTGTGTGTGCTGCAAACTCTGAAAGCATAGCAAAAAAGCAGCCTGTCCTCTCACAAGAAAAACTTTTGTTTTTGCAACCCAAATATCTTCCTTGTGTGAATTTAAGAAGTATAGTGGTGCAATCTACTGTCTATATTTATTGTTATTGTTCACATTAATTGATTTTTTTTTCATCACAAATCAGTATCTTAAAGCATCACTGACTTCAGTTATTCTGCATTGGTTGTATCTAGACAGAGCAATTTAGTTTCAGCTCCAGTCTTCTTCCGTGCTCATCTCTGCGTGCTGGGGAAAGAGAAGCCTCCTATCTAGATGACCAGAGGCCATTATATCCAGCAACGATGTAGAGCAACAACGAGCATGAGCTTCTGAAGTTCCTGCCTATCCCCCCTCATCACACTTGAGGTACATGCATACCCAAACATGCACTTATAATGGGTGTGTGACAGAATCAGGGTCAGAGGATCTGTCTTTGTCACTTCTACTCTGTGAGGGGATGTATAGGATTAGACCGGTGTGTTTATGTATATACATTTATATACATGCTGAAAAATAATGTAATAGGCCTGAGAATTCAGTTAGTCAGTGTCATTTTTGTTGTATGGTCTGCAGAGCAATTATTTTAAAAATCAATTAATCTGTCAATTCTTTTTTAATATAAGACAGAAATGCAGAAAATCTTCACATTTGAAAGTTGGAATCACAAAAATGTTTGCCATTTTTAGCAACGCTAGTGGCATGGCCTTAGGGATGGCAATGTCGGTCTGTCAGTCCACCAGTTGGTCCAGATGAAAATATCTATTACAATAATAGTAATAGTTATATATAAATGACTATTACATGGATGCCACGACATTTTGTACAGACATTCATGGTCCCCAGAGGATGAATCCTAACTACTTTGCCTTTTCCTCTTGCGTCCTTTTCCACTGTTTTATCGAGTGAAATAAATCTTCATCTGCCACACGAACTGGCACCAAATTCTGCAGTTATGACAGTCATTGTTCTCAGAGGATGAATCCTAATGTACTTCATGATCCTCTGACTCTAGCACCACCATGGTGGATTGTAGGATAAATTGTTATAACTTAAGCGATCCCTTTACTTTACTAACTTCTGCAAAACTAGAAGAAAGAGGTTGAATTCTAGCAAGAGAAAAAGTATAATGGAAAAAGAACAAAAATGTTTGGACATAGATACAGTAAGAGACAAAAACAGAGAGGAGAGAGCATACTAAAACCTTCTACAAGGATTCCCACAGGTCTGCAGGCTTGGCATGGAGGCTCACCTGTGGCTGCACAAAAGCACTGAGTCAACCAGAGGTCTCATGGGTCAACACCAAGAGGGTCACTGTGTGCAGGCTAGCCTTTCCATTGTAGCCTGTGGTTGTCTGGCTTTGGCTGAGTCCTCTTTATCAGCAGAGACCCACTACAGAGAGGAGACAATGTTATCAGTTGAATCTGTCTCCTGTCTCTCTCTCTCTCTCTCTCTCTCTCTCTCTCTCTCTCTCTCTCTCTCTCTCTCTCTCTCTCTCGTGTGCCTCTGGCTGCCTCTCTGAGTGAGTGCGTCTGCTGGCACTGACCCAGAATACCAATCAGCCTGTGAGCTTTCAAACACCTCAATCTTTTTATTTCTCAGTGCACATCCTCATTAATCCCAGCACACTTGTCCAAGTGCGCTGTCCCTCGTGATTTTTTTTCCCTTTAATCTTAAATTCCATGTCCCATGGAATACTTTACCACTTTAATCAAACAAAGGGATGGAGGGAGGAGGGAGGAAGGTGTATAGCCAAGGGGAGACAGTGGGTTGAGCTCCACACTCCCTACGTTAGCGCTCTAATTCTTCTTCACCCCGGGCAAGTCCCTGAACACTTGAATGACTGAGGAGACTCGGTGCTTAGTTAAGGATCAGAATGGAAATGTTCTGTTGTCATTTACGAGGATCACTTAAAGGATTCTGGACAAGGATGGTTAAAAATGAAAACAGTTGACCCTTTGAGAGATTAGGAGCAGAAAGAAAGAAATAGGAAAGGATTCAAAAGTAGAGGAAGTTACTAAAATAGGCCATTTGTGCTGTTATGTTAGGCCTAAGGGATCATGTTTACTGAAATCGTTCACTTAGCCTTGTTTGTTCTCACTCGCATAGTTACACACCTGCACACTCACACACATGCACCTTCAGACGCAGAAATACCCACTCTGGGCTGCAGTGCATTTAAATTGTTATTTGCCTGAAGCACACCTGCCACGAGTCGGTGTGAAAGGCTGTAACACTGAGGACACGTTGACATTAAATGTTAAAAGAACGTGTGGCTGAGAGTGTAAAGTCCAGGATGATGCACATCAAATGTTGTATTGAACTTTGGAAGCTGATTTTCCTTTTCAGCTCATGTAAAAACAATGGGTTGATTATATCTATATGCTATTACTCCTTATAGAACTACAACAATTAGTCAATTAAGCAAATAGTAATTCTACAAGTAATTAATTGGCAACACTTTTGATAATCGGTTAATTGTTTCAGTCATTTTAATTCAGTGGTTTGCTGGTTTTCTTTGTCTTTCATGATAGTAAACTGAATATCTTTGGATTTTGAAGTGTGTTCGGACAACAGGGCATACACATTGTTTGTTGTCTGTAGTGTTGAAACTATTAATTCAACTACTTGATTAGTGAATTGACAGAAAATTGATGAACAGTTAATAATTTTTTTAATCAAAAAGAAAGATTTGTTCTAAATGTTCTGAAATCTTTCTTTTTTTGTCTGTCTTCCTTCCTTCCTTCCTTCTGTCTGTGTCAGAACACTCAGTTAAAGCCTCGTCTCCCCCTTCTCTCTCTTTTTTATTTTCCATTCCAGCCTGGTGGCACTTGTTCTCTCTACAAATGAATGGCAGGATTCAGGGATGAATACCAGTGAAGTGCATGAACGTGTGTGCCTGTAGCCCTGTGTATTTGTGTGCCAGGATGGCCTACAGTGTAGGCCATGTGTTTTTGTGTTTGACTTGCTCATGATCTCCTGCAGGACACATTACCAAGCAGAGAGAAAGCTACATATGACACAGTTACATCTGGTACAGTTTATGCAGTTTGTTAGTGCTCTAATGTTGTTTTTTTCCTGTCTGCTATTTATTGGTAAAGCATAAAATCCTGTTTGCCTTTTTATATTGTGACTCCTATCTTACAAAAAGTCTTTAGATCCAGAAAAAATGAACATCGTAGAAGATATAATGGCTCGTCATCAGCAACAGTTAATAGTCCCACTGAGTTGAGAGGAGAGGAGAATGTGAGGATGGATTTGAGGAGAAAGGATAGGAAATAAAGAGTCATTTGGGATCTGGCAAACAAATCTTACGCCCAGCTGCCTCTCTGTCTATCAATTCAATGTCCATTCAGCCAGGCACAGACTGAGCACACATACAGTAAGTGATAGGCAGTCTGGGAAATAATCCAGGCATCTTTCTTATCATGAACAGACCTGAGCCAAATTGAATCACTTTAACAAGCCGCATGTTTATCTAAACACAGCCTGTCCCCTGGCAGACCTTTCAGCTTCACACAGCATGTAGTGTACACATTGTGCTGGTGAGAAAGCGACAAATGTGACGCTATCGTGGATTTGTTGTAACTGGCCGGGATTTTCCACTAAAAAGCACATTAAGGCGTTTTTTTCAGCTGTTATCCCGCATTATAGATATTTTTTTCCTCGAGTGTCAGCATAATAGCATATTGTTATCAGAGGAATAATAGGCCTCACTGTACTAAATAGCATTTCAGTAAGGAGGAACAGAAAGCAGGGCGAATCGCATTTACCCTCCTTACTATCTATAAAACATTCATATCATACCAGCTCGGTGTTTCTGTAGACAGTAATTCATGAATCGAAGAGCTTTAAATGGCGCAGTAGAGCGTGCCTGGGCACTCAGCATTGTAATAATGAACTATAAACATCCCTGTTGATTCAGTAGAGGACTCCGGGTGGCTTAAAGCACATGTACACACACTCACAAAGCAATGCCTGTACTGTAGCTTCCAGTTTCAAACTTTATTTTTAGTAATTGTAATATCAGCTTCACAAACAGCAATACACCACATCCTGTATAGATACACAGTTCAGATTTTAAACATGTTGCTGAATTGTTATTATTATATATAATAATGTAATTAATTCTAATCACCTGCTTTATTGGTTAATTTTGTTAGTGTAACTGACCTCCATTCTTGCTGGCCGAGCTTCCGCTCGCTTGTGAAAATGCTTGTGTGTTTTAATAGATGACAGATCTCTTGACTTGGCACTTTTCCCTGTGGCTGAGAAGCACATGGGGAAGTGTCTGTGTCCTTGTTAAAGGGCGAAGTATGCCGATGCAATGGTTTCCTACTCCAGTGGCTCATTGTGGATCTGGGTTTTAAGTACATCAGAGTTTCTTTACGATACTAAATATACAAAACTGAAAAGGAATTGTATGTTTTAAAGATCCTTTAATCTCCCTCTGAGTGGGTGTCGGAGTGATCCTTAATAATTTCTAATTAAATTACATTGCATTACAAACAGGGGGTGAGGTTTGAAACAAGTGGGCTTTTAGGAGGCAGGCAGGGTCTACTGAAAGAGGCTATTGGGTTGCATTATGGGAAATGTAGGATCCAGGACTAAAGTTCATGCTGCTTTGATTTCGACCCATCTTTTTTTAATCTGTCTCTGGTGAGATCCCCAACTTTATGGACATGCATTACTAAATCGCTGGAGTACCCCTTTAAGACACATAGCTGTTCTTATTCAGAGCAACTGCAGTAGTGAAATTGAATTTCTACATTACCAACCTAGTATGCAAAAATATGTGAAGGCTATTCACTAACCAAACTGGGGAAACTGCATCATCAATTTCATTTGTAATTCAAATTTACAGGCCACAGAGACGCTCAGCAAATTGTGAAGTGGAAACTTTTTCTTCCCGTTCTGCTGTGCTGTTTACCTCCCCAGACTTACTTGTACAAACATGCATTTGTCAAAAGAAGGAGATAGTGAGTGAGTCAGGAATAAATCTTGTGTTTTATTCACTCACCTCAGGCTGGTGTGTGTTTGCGTGTGTTGTCTTGTTGTGACTGGAGGTTGACACACCTTACATGCGCCTTCTGACTTATGTCTCTTCCATTTGTTATGCTCTCGATGCTGTGATTATTCATGAGATCCTGAGCTGTTGTTTTGTTCCTGCTGGTCTTTGTTTTTTATGGATTATTTGGTTTGGTCTCAAACACTCTTACAACTGATCATCGAGAAAAAGTGAATGACCTAAATACAAACAAATGAACCCACATATTTCCCGGCATGCAGCTACACATGTTGCAGCAAGAAACAATCTCTCTCTCTCTCACTCACTCACTCTGTCTGAAGCTGCGTGGCTTCTCAGCAGCAGTCCTGCTTGTCTCTCTCCATGGTACTGAAATCCCTGATGCAGTTGGCTGGTTTGACCATCTGGACAGAACAGTGTGTGTGTGTGTGTGTGTGTGTGTGTCTTACTGAGTATATGTCTGTTAGTGTGTGTGTTTGTTATTCATAAGAAATTTCCTTCTTACGAGTTGATATACCCTGATTTCTGCTTCCCCATAACTTGTCAAAATGTTGTAGTAGGCAGGCCGAGATTAGAGCTCGGCAAGCTGTCTTTTGGCTGATATTTAAATCATTCTCGGATAGAGCAATAAAAGTGGTACAGTTCTCATCTTGTACTTTAATAAAATTTAAATGGGGTAATACAACTAATTGATTTTAATCTTTAATCTACATCTATCATGGTACAATTTGTTTTCTCTTTGTCACATTATGCATCAATTAATTTCTAACTGTACAGTGATTAACAGTTAATTAAGAATATGTGTCACCGTCACTATGAATATATTAGGTAATCCAGATCATCTCATTAAAATCAACATTAATTAGAACTTAAATACATGTAAATAGGTTTTTTTAAATGGTTGTTATTCTTGTCTGTGTCCTTATTTTGCACTGTTAAACTGCCTTGCTCTGTGACCTTGAAAGTTTAATCAAGCCTAGATTAAATTGCTATCTTGACATTACTATCTATAAATAAACTTATTTTTACAGTGTATGCTTCTGAGTAGACCTGCTATGTCCGCATAGTCATGAAAGCTTGGTGGAGATTAATTGCTGTTGTAGAAATACTCAAGTTCACTCATCTTGTGTAAAAATAGAATACACACACACACACACACACACACAGGTCCTCCCCTGACTCCTCATTAGGGGCTGCAACAGACAGGGAAGGATTTCAGGGCTGCACACTCTCCTCCTCTCACACTGGTGCAGCGGTTGGTTCATTTCCTCTGTCTGCTCCTCTTTCCATGGCCCCAAGGATGAATATCTATAGAAGGGGACTCTATTGTCTGGACTTTATCCACTGAGGCACAGAAGGCTGAGGAGCCTCAGGGTTGAATGCATTATGGGGTTTTCAGTACACAAAACCTAAACAGGCTGCCAAACAGTGACTCCATATTAATATCACCCTCAGAGAAACAGTATGAAACTTTAATCTTCCGCACTGTTCTTCACATGGTATCTAGCTTGAATAACTGTGTTATGTTTGCCAATTAGGACACAGATACTGGGACACTGCAAATCCATCACTGTAATGATACAGCATGAAGTATTGTCATGTAATTAGCCTGAAAGATGCAGAGCTGTCACAGTGTTATTTTTAGCCCACCAGAAGCTATGGTGCAGCAGCATCAGGAGGGCCAGAGCATACTGTGTAAATGTTGAGCCTGAGCCATCAGTGTCACTCACTGTGATTTCCTTTAAGAGGAGCAGTAGGCAGATGGAGTGGGCAGACTTTGAGGAGCGTGGCTCAGCCCACGACGGAGGGTTCTTATGAAACCATCTGCCTCTCGTTACGCATCCAAGACCCACAGATTCTCCGTGGATGAGATGCTGCTGAATCACTGCCTGCAACTGGGACAGTCCTTCTGTCTGTGGCTCTGTTACTGTGTGGTCCTGCTTTTTTGTCCGTTGGCATGTTTATCTTGCGTAAATACTGAATGAAATGTGTCCGTAGAGTATTGAAAATTGGCGTAGAGTTCTTGGGCAGATTCTCCTTTACTTATTCTTTGATCAAATATTTCCTGATCTAAGTCACGCATTCAAGTTTTTTATTATTCATTTTTTTATTCAGACAAAGTTTTCGTACAGCTGCTTCTGTTAAAACTATAGTAGCTACGACATTATGGGTATCGAGGACAGTGGTGTCAATATTCTCATCCAACTTATTTCACAACATCTTGAACTATTGCTTTAAGATATACTGTATAACAATAATGCATTGTTTAGTTTGGCATATTTTGCTACATTTAGCTAAAAACATGTTAATATTCCTCAAACTAAGTTAATGAAAAAAATGTGATATAATTTTAGGTCAGTACCAAAACATTTAAAACACTACCCAGCCCTTTCTGTTTTGAATTGTCCACCAGTCACAGTACAGTCAGAAGGGTAAAAGGAACATCTAAACTGCTGCATTTTACTTCTGTTCACACACTTTGGTAAATCGTTACTCTCTCCTTCGACTTCATGATACTAAAAGCCCAACAGTGGGTCCAGATTTTTTGCTCGTCCTCCTGTAGGACTCAGCTGTTCCTGTGAGGCCTGCTCAGACATCGTCTGAAGCGAGAACACGAGCTCATTCAGTCGCTCGGTGCTTAGAATTAATCTGTTTTGTTCCCGAGGCCCTCCCTCTTCATCATTCACTGCAATCACACTGTGCCTCCCTGGAGAGCAAGACAGGGCACTCTCTGAACAAGGGAGTGTGAAAGAGAGCAAAAAATAAAAGAGGTGCGGTGAGAGATTTAGAGGGAAAATGAGAGAGAATTATACTACAATATTTTTTTTTGCATGAGTGTTTTCCAGTCATTACAAAGCAAGTCCTTGAGGACAGTTTTTGTGGTTGGGTGGCTAAATGTTCTGTGTATTTACAGCTGGTTTTATTGAACTGATTATTACTGGCTCTTATTCATATGCTAACTGTTACATTTGTAATTCTCAGGGTAGACTATATTTACCTGATTTACAGCATGTAGATGAATTGTGAGTTCATATTGACAGAATGGAAAAGTAAATGTCTCATTTTAATTTAGTTTGACCATGACTGCAATCACTATGACAGGACAGCGTTGACTGGATCTATTGTTTAACCAGCATTTACTGTTGCTGCAGGCAGGTGATGAGTATTCAAACAGCAGGTCAGATGTGACAGAGTATGTCAATAAAGCTAATTATGTGACGTTGAAATCTCTCTGCCGGTAAATCCGCTCTTCTCATTCGCTCACACGCAACCACGCGCCAATTTATGTAGCAACACAGCGACTTACAACAACTTATCATCCTTAACATCCACAAGACAACCCCTCCTCTCTGTGCCATTGCTCTATATACTCCAAGATCTGTACTAAAGTAGATTTCTGACTGTAATAAATTGCCTCTCTCTAAGCAGTAGGACCTCAGTGTACTGCACGCCATACTTAACCAGCTCATGAATCAGAAGTAAATAGAAAAATGAAAAATGACCAGTGCGGTGGGAAGAAAAGACAGCTGCACACCGGAGCTCATGTCTTCTCCAAATAATGAATGCTTGTACCGAACAAAGAAAATGTTGTTGTTATGTCGAGGTGGGATTGGGAAGACTCTTTGTGAATTATTTATACTCTAGTCCGAGATGTATGGCTCCCTTATGATTTAGGCTGCATTGACAATTAACTCTCTCCAGGAACTGCATCCTGAAGACTGTGATAACTATACAGGCTGTATTGTTTAGTTTCATGTGGCAATTGTAAACCATCAAATATTTCACAGAGGGAGTGGTATTGATCCATTGTGTCTCGCAGAGGCCACTGCGGGCAGCATACCCATTTTTCCTGCTGATCGGCTGTGAAAGTGAAGGATAGTTCATAGTATTTATTGAACCACTAAGGCAGCTGCTGCATGTGTGTCATGGAGTGTGCAGTTACAAGTCATGAAAGTCTGTCTACATTCAGGCAGCTTTGTCAGGGAAATTGCATGTTCATATAAAATATAAATTATATGTTATTCCCTTAACCTTGCACAAAGAAACTGTATATCTATAAACTTCACATTAGCAAAAATGCTGTTGGTCCATGCAGTCTACTGCATTTGTTTCAGCACCAGTTTGGTTCAGTAGGTCTAGTATGGTAGGCATGTTTTGCTGTTGATGCCTGCTTTGATTTTCTCAATCAAGCCTCGGCTCCTTTATCATGACAAGTCAGCTTTCAGTGCCGTGAAAACCTGTGTCAGGAAAATGGGAACAGTGTGTCTATTGATCACAGTGAAACATCATCCCACATAGACAGAAAGCAGGTATCCTTAAGGGACAGCCCCTGCAAGTATGCTGTCAGTGCTGTTGGCAGTCAAAAGTACAGCAGGAGTACGCCTAGTGGCCATAAGTGTGAACGCTGGGTTCGATTTACTCTACATGCACATTGCACAGTGGGTGCAAATCCCTCATGTGGATTAGGATGTTGATGTTATATGACAGGATTTGGATCTGTATCACTTCAATTCTGACTTTGCAAAAGATGTTTGTTGGTTGTTTTATTCTTTTTTTTTTTCATTATTATTATTATTATTGCATTCCATTGTTTTTACTCTGCCCCCTTTCCTCTGCACAATCCGTCCTTTTCTTCCTCCCCAGGCGTTCGGCCAGGCTTACACCAACCAGCGGAAGGTGGCAGAGGACGGGGAGACCAATGAGGAGACGTTGCTGCAGGAGTCAGCCTCTAAGGAGGCCTACTACATGGGCCGTCTGTTGGAGCTGCAGACAGATGTGACGCTAAGCCGTTCTGTGGCGTCCAACGCCCAGGCTGAGAATGAGAGGCTCAACGCGGTCATGCAGGAGCTACGAGAGGTGAGCTTGTAGACAGTTACAGAGTCTGCACCTTCTGCAGACAGATGATTTATCACACAGGAAATCAGGTATATGATGTGTGATATGTGAGGAAACAGCATCGCATTTGCTGACACTAGAACTCATGCATTTAGATATACACTATGCACTTAGTAGTACCATAAAATTCTCTTGTTTTCATGTTTTTTCTTTGTATTAATTAAGATGTTTTTTGTATAGGTGATAATACAGTAAATTTGTAAAATCCCTTGGGAAGACTTCAACTAAAATGGGAAAAAGCTGTGGTTGGTAACATTATTATTTATATTTTTTGATAGGATATTCATTTTGAATATGTTTCAGTAGTTTATTGTAGAAATGTAGGAACTCTACAATTAATTTTGTGTTAGTTTTATTAATTTTAGAATGTACAGTACATTTAAGATGTGCAACATGAGCTGTAGTTGCATAGAGGTTTAGTAGTTGTTGAGTTTGGGAAAAAAATGTCTATTTATTTTGAAAGGTGTGGTGAATGCATTTTGTGTCGTAGTAAAATTTATAACAAACTGTTAAAACAAAGGGAATATCTCTTATTTTTGTCATTCATTATTATTGTGTATTGTTGTAATTTCTTGAATTTTAAGCCGACTATTTTCCACTTTCTGCCCAGCCTCATTTACTGTACATGAACTGATGTGAGATCAGTGTGTTGGATTAAGGCCAAAGGGTCACAGTGACAGGCAGAAAGGGGTCAAACCTCACACACAGAAAACAATATGCGTGTATGTGCGTACGTGCAAAGCGTACGTTTATGCATTCATGCATGTCTGCAGCCACTGTGAAGCCACAGGAGTTCGAGCCAGGGTCAGACGCTGCGGCCACGACCCCATTGTGGGGGGCAAATCCGGTGCTAAGCTGGGGAATAAGTGAAATGCCCTGAGCTCGGCACATGTGGAGGGACAGGGTGAGCCACGCTGCTCTCATCACACAAGCAGCAGGGCACACACTCTCATTCACTATATTCATCAGGGAGTGCGAGTTGTTACTCTCTGTACGTATTATTTTCTGAACATGTGAATGTAGGGAGAGTAATGTCATACACAACAGGTGAATTAGTCCACATTATGGAGCATACTGGAACAAAATCAATATTTCCGATTGGGAAGCTGACTACCTGATAGATTCATGATGAGTTGTTGTTCTTCACATGCACACCTATCACCTGTTTGCATCATGATCACGGCTCTTTGATGATTTGTTCATCCTCCTGTTTGATCAAATGGCTTTCGGCTCTTTTTGAAATCCTCATTTGCATGCGTGATGCCCCTTAATGAGGAGGAGGAGAAGCAGGTGTTGCAGCCACAGTGGGGCCTTCATTTGTCACAAGTCGCGTCTAATCAAAAGGTTTTTGCAGGTTCCAAAGCAACCTTTCACAAACACTATTAGCATGTACAGATTCATCAAGAAAAAACTTTAGTTTACTTTTGCCAGAGAAAGTTTGCTTTTGCTGTTTTTAGTCTGCAGTTGTAAATCAGAACATGAAATAATTAAGAAATGGGTCGAAATCACAGTATAACCCTTTTCATACAAATGTAGGAAATTTCACAAACAGTATGTTTTTATGAATTCACAGCACCCCAATTCCCCCATGTAGAAGACAGCCACCTATCTTGATTTCTGCCTAAACTTACAAAAAAGTGTCTAAACATTCCAAAAATAAGTCTCTCCATCCTGTGTTAACATTTTGTATTTATTCCCCATTACTACAGCGACAGTGGTGGTAATGATGAATGAATAAGATGGCTGGACTTCTGCCATATTTGCTTTTGTATCATGAATCCAATAAAGCTGTCACACTCACAGTCTGTGCTGTGTACTCCAGATCAGGGCAGGGGTGAGTTGCCCAGCTCTGCCCAGTGGCTGGCTCATAGCCAGTGTTGTGTGGCGCACTGTCCCTGACCCCGGCCACTGTAGCACCTGATGCTACACTCCCATAGATCCTCACTGACTGATAATTGGCCTCTTATCCTGTGCACTTCATTCCCAGCTCAGTGTAATTCCCTGCGTTGTCATGAATGTGTAATTGGACAACATGAAGCAAGGGAAGGTCAATATACTCAATAACAGGAAATGTGTTATTGTATGATTTGTTAGTTATGGTAATAAGGTTCGTTCTTAAAATGTCATTTGGTTTCTGGAATCTTTTTCTGGATTAGTATAAAAGTATTTTCAGTGCAGCTGCAGACGTACTTCTATGTACTTTGCAGTTGAGGCCCCATTAGCTTCAAGAGTATAGGAGCTGCTGTCAGCCACTATACAAATCAAAAGGTTCAGTGTATCATAATGGCCTTTAGTTTCAGTCTAGTTGCCAGTTCTAAAAGCAACATTGTCATCCACCCCTAAACACACCCACACACACACCCACCCACACACACACACACACACACACACACACACACACACACACACACACACACACACACTGAGGCTCTGGAGATTCACAGCACTGAAGAGCCCATATGTGTCTCAGGTCTCTGAGTTTCCTGTGTGTGTGTGTGTGTGTGTGTACCCACCCACTCCTGACACTGTCTCTGGGTCAGCACTTCTGCCATATGCACAGAGAGCTGCAGGGGAGCTGCAGGCAGCTCTGCAGTGAGAGAAGTACACACATGCGCACATATACTGTAAATTGCCTATTATTTTGTATCCCATAGTTAATATAACTTCAGTCCAGTAGTACATATTTAGTCATGTCTGTGTTTAAAGATAACCTCATTCCTATTCTGCTTGTCATTTCTGATTTGAAAATACTGATTAGTTCATCTTTGGGAAATACTGTGTACTACTACCTACTGTAAAAACAAAGTAATATATTTTAATACAAAACATCAAATAAATTGATATCACCACTATCAACAAGTAACACAGGGATTGCTTTAATTAGGGTTACTTCCTTAGAATACAGCTTACCATTAGTAGTTGTGTGAGCACAGAAGATTTTGCTGAGGTCTCAATATATTCCCAGTGCTGCCGCCTACTGCACTTAGATTTATTACTTTTGTGGCTGGTGCATTTCTCTCGACAGTTTATCTGGTCCAGCATATGCTCATGTTTCTATCTGTGCACAGCAGGCGACCTGAAATAATGATCTGTCTGGCAGTCTGAGGATGCTGACTCATTGCATTTAAGATAATGAAAGTGTTTGATAAACTTTCTCATCCTTGTGCTATTAGAGAGGAGGAATATAGGTCTGAGAGTGTAGACTATATGTATGACTAATATTACTTCCTGCATTCAAAGTCGTGCCAGTTACATCGATCAGCATTATGAGACTGTGCATATCATCCAAACTTAAGCTGACAGGAGAGTTTCAAATATTGTCTCTCCTCATTGTACCCTTCTTTCTCCCTCCTATCTTCTTTCTCTGCTCCAGAGTAATGAGATGATGGAGCTACAGAGGAGCAGGATGAGGGAAGAGATCAAGGAGTACAAGTTCAGAGAGACCAGGCTGCTCCAGGATTACACGGAGCTGGAGGAGGAGAACATCACGCTGCAGAAACTGGTGTCTACGCTCAAGCAGAGCCAGGTCAGTGTGAAGACCTTCACCATTTTAGCGCCTTGAATAAATTTGAACATTATTACGGTGTAACATTTCACTCACATTTACTCATTCAACTAATTTCTCAGTTACACCACGCACCAGCGAAGTTTGTTAGCCAAACCCCATCTCAGTTTCCCCAATATCACTTCCAAAACCACCTTCAAATGTGGTCCCCTTTATGTATCAGTTCCAGGATGCACTGGATCACAGTGCTCTCATTGAGTTGCTCATCGTCCTTTCCCTTAAGGAGTTACAGTATCCCCTGTCCAATTACACAGAGCCAATTACTAATACTGGAGTACATTAAAGTCATATCAACATAAATTTACTCTTGTGATGTAAGACTTAGATATTGCTGGTCTTACTGTAAAGGTTACGTCACAGTAAGTGAATAGAAAATGAATACTTGCTTTGTAATCAAATTCAAATTACAAATGATTTCTTTTTAACCCCATCTTCCAGGTGTTTTTTCAGATTAAATATTCACCATCCAAAATACTATATTGTCACATTGTAAATATCAAAGTCAAAAGTAGTGTGGTGTTTAATTTTAGTCAATATCGCCTGGCTCTAAAATCTTTTTTTAATTGAAAATAAAGATTTTAAAGGGGAAAACACTTACTACTGCTATTCTTTTTAGTTTTAATCACACCTTCCTCATGTCCTGTCACATTTGTCCTCATTTTCACCTGGGATTGGGCCACCTAATCCTTAACAAACAGTATTTTTGTGTTATTAAGTAATTAAATTATATGTTTTCTACTCCTTTCTTGTTTACCTGTCCTTTCTGCTTCTCCTCAGGTGGAGTATGAGGGACTGAAACATGAAATTAAGGTATTGGAGGAGGAGACTGTTCTTCTCAACAGTCAGCTGGAAGATGCATTACGTCTGAAGGAAATTTCTGAGGGTCAGTTGGAGGAGGCCCTGGATGCCCTCAAGAGTGAGCGCGAGCAGAAGAACACTCTGAGGAAGGAACTGGCCCACCACATCAGCCTGAGTGACAGCGTCTACGGAGCAGGGGCCCATCTGGCGCTCACCGTCACTGGCGTTGAGGGCCTCAAGTTCCCAGAGGACACCAACGGAACAAACAGCACCAACGGCAGCGCCATCCCCGCTGCTAATGGCAACAATGAGGACAGCAACCGCCGCAACGGCCACCTTCACGCAGGCACCGGATTGGCTAAGATGAATGGGGACTACCGACCAGGGCGGAAGGGAGAAGGCCTGCACCCTGTGCCGGATCTGTTCAGTGAGCTCAACCTGTCGGAGATGCAGAAGCTCAAACAGCAGCTGCTACAGGTGGGTCATAAGAAAAGGCCTTACTGCAGGGTCAGTAAATACCCATAAAACCCCACGCTTTTGTATCATTGAATGTTCCTTTTCAAGGTCAGTACTGAAACCATTTGAACATCACTTTGGTTGTGTGTTGAGTTACTGTCTGGTAGATTTCAGTTGCTGTAAAAACTTGACTTTGTGGTAGCTGGGTAGTACCTAGAGCCTCTGTATTGGCATACCAGTCAAAGTATGAAGACCAGAGATGAGAGCCGTTCAACCGTTTGTCTTTACAGAGGATTTCCACTTTGAAGTTGACTGACAGATGATTTAAATACTAAAAAAGGCAAATGAAAACAATTAGTAAACAAAGGTATTCTAATAAATCTTAATCAAACCAAAGCACTCATTCACCATTGAACGAATAAACAGCAATAACTAACAAATATCCATCACTTACTCAAATAATGCATCTGGTGCACAGTCAGCTGGAGAAGATCACATGCTGACCAACATTCTGCAGCAAACAAAGGGAGAGACTGAGCAGGGCCTGATCAGGCCTCTTATTAGTTCAGGTGTGGCTGGATAGGTAGGGGTAAGTCCCGCCTCCCTAGGACTAGGCAGGAAGGAGGATTTCCAACAGTCGCTTTAAAGCTGCTACCAGCGTTAACTCCAAGACCAACCAGCAACACCCACAGAAGACACATTAGAAGACAGCTACATCGATCCACCTTCCCACAGTACATTTCAGTTTGTAGTGTAGAGACTGAGGGTGCCTGTGTTAGTTTGGTGTGTTCAGTGTTCATTGCTGCACTGATGAAAGCAGCCCTGTTCACAATAACGGTGGCAGCAAGGAAATGACAAGGTGATGACAATTTAGGAACGAGAGAAAAACACCACATAATGCTACAGGCTCTACTGAATGTTAGCTTTCCAAACAAGAACACAAATAATGGCACTGAAACAGCATTTAAACCACATTATGACACAAAGTACATCTACTGAAACACATAATAATTAAATTATTTTGGCAGTGACAGACCACACGTAATCAGTCCATGCCCATATGAACTGTATATCACGTGTTTTATGTAATGTATGCTTTATTACATGTGCTAATGTCTTAGTGGGAGTGATGAAGCCAAATTATAGGAAAGCAAAAAGAGTCTGGCAGGAGAGGCAGTACTCGTATGCGTGTGCCATAGGGAGGCCTGTCAGGGTGATTAGTGTCCAGCACGTACGAGGAGCAGATGCAGAGGCAAGACAGAGACAGAAACTGACTATTTCTGCTTTTAGTTTAGAGACAAGGGGACAGAAACAGAGCCTAAGAGGGAGGGAAAATGTTATAGAACTTGTTTTGTCCACAGGCACAGTACACTTACATTTGCACCACAATTCATTCCAACCTTGCACTGTGACAAGCTACATCTATATAGCAGAGAGTATAAATATAGTACCTTTTTTGAATTGAATTATATAATATAGTATACACAAACTCATAAACAGTCAGCCCATACAGGAGGAATACATACCATATGTTGAACGACATACAGTATGTATGTAGATCAGATTCATGCTAAAATCTAGTTAAGTCATTACTGCACATGAGCTGAGCTCCTCAGTGAAATGGATGAAAATGAAAATTAGATTAGTGGCTGCTATATTAGCAGTGTGCCTTTCTCTGTTAACACAATTACTCACTAATCATCAGTTTTCTCTTTCGAGTTGATTATTCTGGGACAGATGTAAACGCCAGCAGCATCTGGCTTCTAATTGCCAGCTGAATTTTGTAAAATCAATTGTCTTTCTCAATATGTTAAAGAACATTTGCAATTTCATTTTAGGTGTCACCCTATTAATCAGCATTCACATTTCTTAAACGGATCTATTTCCTTAGCTTCCTTCGGCGATTGTCAAGAGTTGGATCAATAAAGTTTTACCCTTTCACTGGCACAAACCTTTGTACAGTCAGAAATACAGGTCAACTGAAATAATACTGTATAAGTCCATGATTTGCTTGTGTTTGTTTAATTGCTGCCTAATAATGATGATTGCATGGTACATTGTCTTTATCTTTGTGAGTCGTGCAGGTCATTGTGATAAAACATTTGCTATACTGCAGCTTTTATCGCCAGAAATGCTGTACATTCCTACGTTAAATTATGTTTGCCAGTAGTTGGTTGTCACTTGGAAGTCACACATTTTGATCTGTTAACGTGACTGAACACATCAATATAAATATGATAGATAGAAGTGATAAAAGTTAAAGGCCTTGGACTTAAAACGCTGTCCTGGGTTTTATGAATATGTATATCATTAAACACATATGCAACATTGTAATTTTCCCTCACTGTCTTGCCTCTCATGTGGGAGTGTATCCTTCTGTCCTGCAGGTGGAGTGTGAGAAGGCGGCGCTGCTCATGAACCTGCAGGAGTTCCAGACCCAGCTGCAGCACACACAGGGCGCCCTGACCGAGCAGAATGAGCGGGTCCATCGCCTCACGGAGCACGTCAATGCCATGAAATGTCTCAATGGAGACAAAGAGCTTGATGACCCACAGGAGAGTGAGAAACCTGACGGTGGCTCCTTATCACCACCCGCCAATGGTCACCACGATCCCGACATCCATGGGTTCGAGATCCTGGAGTGTAAGTACAAGGTGGCAGTGACGGAGGTGATCGACCTGAAAGCAGAGCTCAAGGCCCTGAAGGAGAAGTACAACCAGGCTGTGGAGGGGCAGGGAGACGGCCACAGTGACGACAGGGTCCAGGCACTGAGTGAACAGGTTTGTCATTGTTACCTGCAATGTATATATAGTGTATGTTTTCACTGCCGCAACATTGACTTGTGCGACCAAACATCCAAATGCCTGTTTTTATTGGACGATATCAACTTCACTCAATTCTGTTTTGCACCCTGTCATGTTGCAAATGTCCAACTGGTTTCTTCCAAGCAGGTGACTCATTTGGAGCGTAGTTCTCGTGAGAGCCGGGAGAGGGTGGCGAGCCTGGAGGCAGAACTTCGAGCAGCCGTGAGCACAGCCACAGAGAGCCAGGGCATGTTGAACGCGGCACAGGATGAGCTGGTAACCTTCAGTGAGGAACTGGCACAGCTCTACCACCACGTCTGTCTGTGCAACAATGAGACACCCAACCGCGTCATGCTGGACTACTACCGCCAGAGCCGCGTCACACGCAGTGGCAGCCTGAAGGGCTCAGACGACCCTCGTGCTTTGCTCTCGCCTCGCCTGGCACGACGCCTCGCTGCAGCATCTGCAGCCTGCTCCTCTGAGCCCGTACGCAGTCCCTTGGACTCCCCATCCAAAGACCCCCATCACAGTGAGACAACAGCCAACACAGTGGACTCTCCATCCTGCCATAGCAGCCCCACCCGCAACCCCACAGGCTCCCCAGTCATCAGCATCTCTCCTTGCCCATCTCCAGTGCCGTCAGAGGCAGGTGGGGACCTGCGGAAGGAGCCCATGAATATCTACAACCTGAACGCCATCATCAGAGACCAGATCAAACACCTCCAGAGGGCAGTTGACCGCTCACTGCAGCTGTCCAGGCAGAGGGCTGCGGCCAGGGAGCTGGCACCTATGCTTGACAAGGACAAGGAGTTGTGCATGGAGGAGATACTCAAACTGAAGTCCCTGCTCAGTACCAAGAGAGAGCAGATAGCCACACTCAGGCTGGTGCTGAAGGCCAATAAACAGGTGAAAAATGATTTTTCTTTGTACTGAAAGAAATTATTCAATATCTTGGGTAAACCAATCATTTGTCCTTTTTGTGTCCAGATTTGATCTGAATTAGGCCTAGATGTTGTAATGAAGTGTTACATTATCCACATTGCAGACAGCAGAGGGTGCGCTGGCAAATTTGAAGAGCAAGTACGAGAATGAAAAGACGATGGTGACAGAGACCATGATGAAGCTGAGGAACGAGCTGAAGGCTCTGAAAGAAGATGCCGCCACCTTCTCGTCTCTTAGGGCCATGTTTGCCACAAGGTGAGAGGGGAAATATGAGGCCACTAAGCTGGGAAAGTGAACATTTTAACTTTCCTTAAAGGGTAAATAGGGAATTTGCTTGTGTTACAGAAATCTCCCACTAAATCTTTGTTCTTCCCTCTATCCTTTTATCTTTCTGTAGATGTGATGAGTACGTTATCCAGCTGGATGAGATGCAGAGGCAGCTGGCGGCAGCAGAGGATGAGAAAAAGACGTTGAACTCCCTCCTACGTATGGCCATCCAGCAGAAACTGGCCTTAACCCAACGCCTGGAGGATCTGGAGTTTGACCACGAGCAGACCCACCGTGGCCGCGGTGCTAAAGTCCCCAAGATAAAAAGCAGCCCGCCCAAAGTAAGTCGCAGAGGCGCCTTCACAGCTCCCTCCAGCCCCACCAGGCTCCTCCACCCCTCCATTATCCCCACCCACACCCTGAACACCTCCCTGACCCTCAGTAGTCCTCGTTCTGTAGAGCTAACCACCTGTCCGTCCATGTCTGCGTGGACTTCAGACACACTCTCTGAAACAATCCACACCTCAACTTCAACTCCGCCTAACATCAGTTACCCTAATTGGTCTCTGGGCACTCAGCCCATCATGATAGACCCTGAGTGGCTAACCTTAGAGTGCCGACGACTCATTTATTCAAGACAAGACAAAGGTCAACTGTCCCCATCTCACAGCACCAGTAGACCTGCCACAGTATCTCCTCACCTTCGGCGAAGGCGATGATTCACCATCATCTCCGCAGCCAGCACCAATATCCATTATGTACACAGTTCCCAGAGGCCTCAGGATTAGGTGGGATACAGAGGGGAGGAAAAACTGGTTTCACATGTCTATGGTTTGAACATGCAGCGACACTCAGGAAGAAGACAGCTTGCTCCATCCTCAAAACACCTTCAAACAGCACTGAACAGCCTTTTTGTTATTGTTAAGGTCGAGTGAAAGTTGGACTGCATAGAAACATCCTTGAGAATTTGATATCAGGCATCTTTCTCGGCATCTGAATAGCTGCTACCATAAAATGTGACATTGTGTATCACGCTCTTAGAGTACTGGGAAATGTTTCAAAGTGAAAACCAAACTAAAAATGGCTGCAGCATTTGCTTCAGCATACAGTGACTCAGAGCACCTCCCTGTGCCAGACTCCATGAATTACATGTTAGAAGGTTTTTTTTGCATTTTTATTGACATGTAACTCATCTAATATATTCCATTAAGCCTGTGATATTTATTATAACTATTATATGATGTAATTGTAAAGTGATATTTCTTTATTTATCGATCTGTCAAAAAGCATTTGACAGGCTTCAAGTGTGTTACATGGTTAATGTGTTGTTGTCCAGTAGTATGGAAACCAGTCAGACCTCCTCTCTGTGCCTCAACCACCTATTTGATTGTCTTCAGCTCACTTCTCCTCTTACCCCCCCCCCCACACACACACACACACACACACACACACACAAACACACAAATCCATGTATTCCCCCACTGACAGCCAATGTCTTGACAAACCTCTCTCACAGTATTCCCAGTTTCTTCCACCAGATGGCAGTATCTGAACACATTTCCACTCTTTCCTGTCAAATGCTGTTTGACCTCTCTCTTATCCTACCTCAGATAATCATATACTGTATATCATAAGTGAAACATCTTAAACACAATTTTAAGATAACAAGACATCCTATAAACAAACAACTGGTATGGGCAAGCATGACTAGTGTGGACGTAAAATGGAGTATACAATTGAGCCATGCGCAGCAGGTATTCTGGAGTTGAGCAGGGTTGGATTGTTCAGCATTAGCCCCGCTGTGTCTGCCTTTCATCTTTTTGTGCTGTACAAATCAATACAATATTGGATTTGGAGTGTGGATTTGGTGTGTGTGTGTGTGTGTGTGTGTGTGTGTGTGTGTGTGTGTGTGAATTGTGTCCATGTCTCTGTCTCTTAGGGTGCTTTGTGTTTTCCACCTCCAGTGCTGATTGTCTAGCTGTGCAGAGTGCTGGTCCAGTCGGTGTGGTCAGATGAGACTGGTTTACAATATTAGTTACATTCACACTATGCAAACATACACTATACTGTAATTGACATGCAGTGGAAGCAGTCACTTAGGTTATATACTCAGCCTGGCTTCAAGTATTTTCTTCTGCTCATATTTCTCCCATTGCTCTCTTTTCTATGAGGCTTCTCCCATTCATTTACATTGTGAAACACTGATTTCCACAGCAGGAGAATCACTTTTCTTATCCAAGAGAAACTAAATCAAGTAAAACTGCAAGAGGATGATTATCCCCTACTTTATGTAAAATAATAAGTTATTATGTAAATAAATAGCACTGTGCTATAGTAGTGCCATGAGAACAACTGTATATAGACCAGGATCAGACTGGTTCTTCAGCATAAAAATCAAAGCTATTGTAGCAGCAAACCAGTAGTAGTCTCTTTGTCTCTGACAAGGCCTTCCCCTGTCTTGTCCTCCGTGTTTTCTCTGTCCTATTGTCTAACCCTGAGTGTCACCACTCTGTATATCTGTCTAATTTATCAGTTTCTTGTAGATTGTCAGCAGCCTGCTGCCTCAGTACCGTCACTCTCCCCACAACTAAGGCGAGGGAGAGCCTCCCTAGCCCGCAGGTAACCAGCTGTAGAACCTGCTAGTAGTCAGCTCATTGACATCTATCTATCTATCTGTCTATCTACTACCTGTCTATCTATTTATTACATGCCACAAAATCGCAATTGCAGCCAATCACATTCTATTTAATGCTCACAGACTTTTTCCACATATTTTTATAGTAGCACACCTGCATCTGTACAAGATAAATAATCCTGCATGCTCTGTTTTTACACTTTACATTAACTAGTTATGAACAGGTTATGGCTGAGATCTTTGTATTGCATAAATAATTAACACTTCTCACTGGGCGAGGGAGAGAAGGAATTGTTTTTCACTTTGCATGTACAGTTTTGCATGGCGGTTTTCTATACATGCTTTTACTGTATATATTTAATGTCGATGTACTTGCAGTTTTAACAAAAAACATGATATTAGGTTAACTTTGGATGTGCACATTATTTTTCTCTCTCATAGACGTTAGCAGACATTTTGACTTCCCATAGCAGGAAAAGCACAGGTGTGATTAATAGGCTAATGTTGGAAGTGTCATATGAAGCCATGCCAGTTAGCCAGAATTATAATTAGCATCATTAGTTACACCTGTGTTTGACAAATCAAGACGTCCACTGTGAGGACGATCTATTAGCACTGCATTCAGTCACTAATATGTTGCCAGCAATGATACAGTTTGCCAACAAACTGGGCAACAAGTTGTCTGCCTTTATTTTTGTCAGTGAACTGAGACATTCATACAAGGCAATTAGGAAACTGCTGACAGATGTTTGGTGTTAGTGATGTGCTGGTTAGCCTTTCCCTCCAACCCTGTTTTGTTCTGTAGATGTTCTCACCAAATACTTGATGTATGATATGAACAGCCCTTCCCTTGTCTCTGCAGTGGTTTTAAAGGACTAGTTTGACTTTTTGGGAAAAAGGTTTATATGCTTTCTTGACAAGCACTAGATGAGAAGATTGATAACACTCTCATGGCTGTACACTAAATATGAAGCTGCTGCTAGCAGCTTAGCTTAGCTTCGCACAGAGATTTGAAACTGGGGGAAACTGCTCACCTGGCTTTGTCCTAAGGTAACTAAATGCACCTACCAGCACCTCAAAGGTTCACTAATTAGCACATTATATCTAGTTTGAGTAGTCTGTACAAAAATCTAAGTATAAAAATGATGCGGTGTGGTTTTATTGGGGGTTATATGCTGGATTATTTTTTGCCCAGACGCAGTAACTTCCTGGGGTCTCTGCTGATTGCGTAACAATCTTACAGTAATGATTACAGGAGCTGTTTCCCCCTGTTTCCAGTCTTTGTGCTAAGCTAAGCTAACTGGCTGCTTGCAGTAGCTTTCTATTTAACGTATGAGAGTGGTATCAATCTTTTCATTTCAACCACCAGCAAGAAAGCAAATAGAAAGTGTATTTCCCAAGAAGTTCAACTTTTCCTTTAAAAAAACATGTCAGTATTTTTTCCCTTGTCACATGTTGCAGTTTTGTTTGTTGATTTGGTGTATCCTTATTCTTCCAACAATTGTTCCCCTCTTCTGTAGCCCTTGAATTGCCAGTCTTTCTCACTCTTATTTATTCTCTTCTCCTGTCTTTCTGCATTTCCACAGTGCTAAATATTTGGCAGACCTCCAGGAACACCATACTCTCCTGTCCAGCAACGGTACCCTTCTCTCCCCCTGTGACCCTCGTAACTGTCTGGCCCAGCAACCCCAGCCCCCCGGCACCTAACCTAGCTGATCCGGCCCCGGCCTCAGTCTGGTAGGAGTCATGCAGAGATAGAGACACTCTAGACGGGGGTTTTCTCAGATTAACTCCCCCCAACCTAACAGTCCAACCTGGTGCTCTGGACTCCCTCCCCCCAAGCGCTACGTGGTCCGGCCCTTGACAGGCCTCCTGGTTACCTGGGTTGCAGAAGAAGAGCAGGACACTCTTCTTCTCTGAAAGTGACATCCTGTCCTGAAAAGGACTGAACTGAGGCGCAAAATGCCAGAGTGACAAATCACGGGAATCTTTTCCCTAATTCGTATTAGTATTTATTTCTAATTTATTTACTCTATTGATTATTTATTTACATATTGATTTGTGACACGTTTATGAGATATTTATTACTGGAATGTTTTTTTTCTGTGTTTGTTGGTCATTCTTCAAGATGGAAATCATGACGTGTTTCACTGCTGTGGTGAAGACAACCAAAAGCAGAACTTTGTCACTGCAAAAAGTTCTTTCTAGTGAACAGGTTTAAAACTTACCGAACCATACCAACAGCATTTAAAATGTTAGATTTTGTCGTATAATAATCGAAAAATATGTATGCCATTTTTACATAGGAGTGTTAGAGTACATTGGGTTTGAAATTGCAAACAGACTAATGAAGGTAAACATTTTATTAAATGAAGAAAATTGTTTCTTGTGGTGGTGATGGGTGGATTTCAACTACCTTTCTAACGTCACTAGTCTTTCTTGGGATGCTTGTGTTTTTTTATACCAAGATTTATTTTTTTTTGCAAATCATGTGCATAAAGACTATTTTATACCTCCTATTATTTTTATTTATTTTTACAGCAGACTCTAGTGACATGGTTGTCTGTTACGTAGCTCAGATCTCTTCGGAGACTGGGACAGACGGGAGGCTGAGTGTGTGAGATCAGGACTAGGGCTGCTGGCCTGGGGTTTTTGCCTTTTGAATTGCACAGGTTTAAGTGACCATAGAGTGAACTGACCTCCATCTTTTTAACATTAGTTAAGAAATGTAAATTCCCCAAAGGTGTGCCTCTTTTAGAGTTACCGTCTCTGTCATGTCAACATTGTATTCTCACCATAAAGTATTCTCTGTGGGTTCTTTCACTGTATTGGTCACACAACCCCAGAAAACTGTTATCACCCTTAGTTCCTCTTACAATGACAGTGACAGAAATGTCAATCAAATGGACATTTTCAGTATTCCAAGCTACACTCCTCTGTCATCGTAACATCTCCATGTTTAGCTGTTTCCACATGCTTCCTCCGAACAGTATGCAGTACTGTCCAAGCACAATTATGCACTATGCATTATAGCAATAGATAGACTGTTCTAAATAAGATTTACTTAATCTTTCAGCCATTTCTGTCCCCATGAACTAACCAGCAGGCTGACAACAAAGGCAGGACAGCAGGAGTGTCCCCATCTTTCTCAAAAAAAAACAAACAAAAAAAACATGGGGACACAGTTACAGCACTACTGTCAGTTTCCTTCGACACAATCAAGATATTGCTTTGATCACAGAGGAACGGGGCTACGTCTGACTGAGATGGATATTATGTGTGACGTTTGTTGCATAATTGAAGTCCCATCTCTCTGTCTCATAATGTCTTTAATGTTCTCCTCACTGCACTGAATACATACTTTTGCCAGATGGATATGAAATGGATTAACTGAAACCACATAGCCAGTATAGTGTTGTAATGACGGATAAAAGCATTTCTGTTACATCAGCGATGAATGAGTGGACTCTTTCTGTTCTCTGTGTGTACAATATGTTGGATTTGTCTTTGTTCACAGTGTAGATTGTTACTTTTGCATCTACAGAGTGATGAAAATATTTGTGGTCCAAAAGTAGCTTCTGAACCCATGCAGGCTCATCGGTGACCTAACTCTCTTGGTTTGTTGCACAATATAGCAAAGTGGATGGAGAGAGACTAATCCAATGAAAGGAGAAAAAAACCTGGTTTGAAAAGAACGATAACTGTATTTTGTAGTTTCTCCTCCATTTAAAACAGTGTTTAATTGGTTTCACAAGTAAATAAAAGACCTGTCCTTGGATTTGTGTTTTTGTGACTTTGTGACTGTTTCTCTATCTCATCATTTTAATGAACTAGACGGGAATGAACCTTCTTCTTCTGGAGTTGGTACCTGTATACATGCATTCACATAGACAGCATGCTATATGTTAATATGTTTTTAGAACAAACACCAGAGAGATTAGACATTGATCCTCATCATGTTTTCTCTGCATCACCCTAAATAGAGACTTTTTACAGCAGAAGAGAATCGCTTCTTCTTCTAAAGCACAAAGGGCTGTGATTTGAATCAGTACAGAGAAATAAAGCAATCTGTTGCAGACAGAGGATGAGGTAATTGGAGTAGCAATTTGAGACAGAGGAGGAGACATCAGCAGAGATGGTCAGCTCATCTGACAGTAAGAAGGTCATCAGTGTGTCTGGAGTGTATTGTACACTTGGTAAGTCATGGTCAAGTTGGCTCTTTTCTTGTCAGTGTCTCACTTTACAATTTCCTTTGTCTTATCTTGAATGCCTAAAGTATTCGGCTCAATTACGAGTTTTATTAATATAATCATGATTTAAATTGATATTGGTATATAAACTTCTTTACATTTGATTTTTTGACAATTACAACTTCTCATAAATTTAATTTAGTGTTTGAATTGTCACAATTATTGTCTCATAATCTTGATAACTTTGTGACCTAATATCTAAATAAAAATATAACATTTTGACTCAGTATCTCATAATATTATATATATAATTTAGCATCTCAAAATATCCAATTAGTATATTATAATTATGGCTCACTATCTCATTAGTCTGAGGATGTCATAAATAAGAACTGATGTTGACTTTAGTAAGTTAAAGTCACAGTATCTCATGAAGTCACACTGTCATTTTTTATCTGCTGTTTGTGATGTATTATCTCAACTAATAAAGATACAAGATTATCAAAATTATGAAATATAATTCTTTTCATTTTCATCTCTTTTTTTCCCTTTTTTTCTGTGTGTGTGTGTGTGTGTGTGTGTGTGTGTGTGTGTGGCGCGATGGCCAACAGTATGGACTTTGACTGGGCGTAATAATGCGGAGGTCTGCACCACCAGTACGCGCTGAGGGGACAGAAGGGCGGGGCTTGAGAAAACGCTCCCATCAAGGTGACATTCCTCAGAGAAAAGTGGCTGCTGTCGACCCGGCTGGCACACACAGGCCTACCGCTCTTTATTTGATGTTACTTATTGACCCGCACAGGCGCACATGGGCTGCCGCCGCGCAGCTAGACGCGCTACTGAGTTCGCTGCCAGGAGGGGACCGCGTTTCTTAAACTTTTAACAATTATTTCCCGTCACTTTGAATGCGTTTCACTTTAGTATCTCAATGCTGGAGCGGCCGTTGCCTCACAAAAGAATGGACGGCTTTAGCAGAGTCGCGTTTCGCAGGAAACAACCAAGTCTGGAAAGTGGTGAGTTTTTAAGGAATCGCTGGGAGATCACTGTCATAACGAAAGCATAACTATACTATGCCAAAACTATTGCAAGAAATTCAAAGTGACCCTCCCGTACACTAGGCAATGGTATTTTACAACCTAATGTAAAATCCAGTGCTTCTTAATACCAATAAGATATAATTTCTCACCTGCTGATTTTTTTGTAAATCATACTGTACGTCTTACCTGGACTGATTTATTACATGTTGTATATTTTATAGGAGTCCTTATAGAAACGTCCTTGTGCACTCCCCCTGTGCAGTTCCATCTTAGGTCATGAGTCAAAATCTGAAGAATTATTACAGGCTGTAACGTCTTCAACTGTCTTTCTGGTGACTCAGTGTTATGACTTCTTGGCTGTAACAGGTCTCATATTAGCCATCATGTGTTTTTGTCAGTCTGGTTGGGAAAGCATGCAATGGCCAGACTGTAACACACCTACATTATAGCCCTTGTTTACACACCACTGCTGACTTACTGGCTGCTCAGCAGGTATGAAGGTTTCAAAGGCAAGCCCCAGCCTGTTGTGTATCTTCATGCTGGAGAGCACACTTTTTTTCATTCTGGAGAACACCACCTGGTCTGCTCAGAATGAAACTCTCAGGAACATGCAAAGATTGGCACTCTGAGAGGTCCCATGCAGTTCTGTATCTCAGTTTTAAAGCCTGATCAAAAACAAGTTGGGACCTGTGTCCATACAGGCTTCCAGGCTTTAGCCTGATTAGATTAAGTAGGCTACATTTCTCAGCAAACTGGGATCCAAATACATGTCAGCACTCCTGCAGTGTGCACTGTCTGGGCATGAGCCACTCAGACTGGAGGCGCTTGCATGGCATCGTCCTATCTTGCAGCTCTGCGGAGTGCCTGTGCAAACATGCAGCTGAGGATAATGTAGGTACGTGCAGTTTGATGTGAACTTTGCTCTGTGAGTCATAGTGCCATTGTTAAGATCAGGGAAGGTGTCTTCAGCTCATGAGGCACAATTTGTGCATCAGCAATCAGTCCCCTCTCATAAGTCTCAGCTAGGCCTAACAAGCTGCACTTCAGGAAGTGAGGTCAATACTCTGGATAAATACCCAGACGTATTACCTGTTAGTGAATCACTGTGTTAGCATTACTGGAGTCAAAATTATTGATTCTATTCATCACCATCTTCCCCCAGTATTGCACACTGTTTGGGTAATATACTCAATTGCCATTCTCAACCAGTGGGCCGTGGCCCAATGGTGGGCCTCAGAGCGCTAGTGGGCCGCGGAGGCAGTGGTACTGTCAAATGGTGAGATTCAAATAAAAAAAACATTTTTTTGGCAATTTACAAAGCTAGTTTTTTTTTATATCTAAATGTGCTTAATGATTCACATAAATAAAAAAATGTCAAATTAAAATGCATATTTTCAATGACCAGTTACATTTGAATATGACCAGCCAATAACTACGCATCATCAGGTAGAGACAAACGTGTTTAGCCACTGTTAGCTACCTAACGTTCCCTCGGATGCAGTGACACAAAATGGAACGAAAAAGTGATGTGGGAGACAATGCTGCGCCAGTAAAAGCTCCAAAGCGGAGGTAATATGAGCCTGAATACATTTGGATTCATAGTGGCAGGCAGTGCAAAGCACAGGGTGTTGAATGTGGTGAAATCCTGTCAAATGAGGCGCTAAAACCACTGAAGCTCCAGACACTTAAACACAAACCACCTGGGATTTTATGTTTTGTTATTTTTCTCATTTATTTGGGAAGGTGGTCCTCGTAAACTTTTTAACAATCAGAAGTGGGCCTTAAGTTACAAAAGGTTGTAACCCCTGCTATACAATATATTAAATGACTTATTCTTTATACACATTTGGCCAATAGATAATAAGAAAGTATGCAGCACTGAATCCAAGGACTGAGGTTCATGTACAGTACTGACAAAGGTGAAATGCTGTTAGAATGGCTGTTTGCTTCAGAAGCTTCATTAGATTTGTGTTTTCTACCATAGATGTACAGCTTCTACCTTCCTCACAGAAACCCTTTCCTCTCATCATGCTCTGCTCTGCTCCCCAGTCTAAATGGTAGTCCCACCATGTCTCATTACTGAGCTATTGTAAACGGATCTGTCATGCTGTTTTGGTAGAAATTAAACTGACCTTGACATGAACCGTGGTTGATTTCCCCTACCACAGTTACATTTCTTCCGTTTGACTTGGTTCAATACAACTCTAAATGGTCCAGCAGTTTTATCGTGGCTCGCTGATCTCGCATTTCTTGGACCACGGATATGATTTCAATACAGAGACTGTATTATACTTATAATGATCTATCATGCTCTGTTTTTTGGACAGTGGTATAAAATGGGATTTTAGGCTATCCTATTAATGCTGAAGAAGATGCTTTATTATCATTTATGTCTATTTTGATCCATTCCTCCTGGACAAATGGTTAGGAAGTAGCAAGTCATTAAGTCTGTAAGTTGTTCTTTCAGCCAAGTCATCTTTGAATGTTAACTGCAATACATTGTTACCCTGTCAGCTCTTGAGTTGGGTAAATGTGAGCAAATGTGCAATATGAATATCAACACTATGCTCTCTTTGGATACCAGGTCTGTCTGATTCTGTGTCTGAAGTCGAGTTCCAGTAAGCAAAAACAATCTGCTTTCTCTGAAAAAGATTGCAATGACATTGCTTCATAAACATCACACCGCAGTGCCCAACTATCTATCTTATTAAAGCTCACACCTGGAGTGAAATATATTTTGTGTTTATAGCCCAGACAGCTTGAGGGCATGTAGTTTTGAGCTGGTGTTACTGTGCGGACAGCTGAGTCAATCTCCAACAATGAAGCGGTTTGTTTTCTGTCTGCTAAGATAGATGCAGTGGGACTGTATGAATCAGATACTGTGTGGCCTGCTAGCCTACTGCTTCTGGTATTGTTTTGCTGCACTGATGTCCATTCATCCTGAACTGAACCCTCTCGCTGTCCTCAACTGGCTTTAACTCACGACAGGCAACAGTGGTTCCCGTGTGCAGCTCAGTTCATGATGGCTTAAAGATAATTACTTTCTATATGGCGTGCATCGCTGTATCGCATCAGTATAAACGGCTTCATGTGTGATTGGAAAGTATCGTCCCCCTGCATTGTAGTTATACCAGAGTTACAGTAAATAACCAGTGAACAGAAAAGAAGGTTGAACAGAAAGGAGCGAATAAAGAATTTATATTTGCCCAGGTTCGCACAACCAGAAGCACAGAAATTTCAACCAACAGCATAAACCTTTGTAAATTCTTACTATTCTATAAATCTTTTGTGCTCTATATCATTGACTACAAAAAGGGTATGATTGTCATGAAAAAAAACATCATATAGTAACTCTAACTAGACTGTAAAAAAAAAATTAAACAAAATTTCAATATTTTTATATTAACAATGAACCCACAGAGAATTATCACCTGACCTGCAGGTTACCCTCAGCTGATCGTTTTAGCACCCAACAGCAGACGGACACAGTTAACAACTAGCTGGTGAACATAGTGGAGCATTTACAGCAGCAGCTAAAGAGTCCATGAGGAGTTGGTAGAGACCAAAACAGAGCTAAAGGGAGAGTGAATATTGGACCTGCAATCGCCTCCAAATAAATGCTCATGTTGCTCCGTGTCTGCTGGAGTTTTCTGCTAACACGTTCACCTACCAACTTTATAAGGTGATGGTTGTCTTTACAGCTTAATACATTGAAATCAATTAGTGTATGTTTAAATACATTCAGATATTCAATTTAAATTGGACCATTTTAATTGTTATAAGATGTCCTGCAAACTATGATTTCAAATTGACTTAGCATTTCAAATGTAGCATTCTATCTTGAGGTTGAGCTCTCAGAGGGTAGCCAGGAAAAGCAAACATAGACAAAGACATAATGTAACATGTAACCAATTATCATTGCCCAGTGAGAGCATTTTGAATGGTCTCGGTCTTCTTGAGTCTCTCGTAAAAGAACAGTAAAAGATAAAAACTGAAACAACATCCTAGAGTTTCAAGCCCCTGGCTGCGTCTCAAACAGCTCCATCTTTTTTAAGGCTGTTGTCTTTGAAATTACAGTTAAAGCCTTAAGTCAATATTGCATTCAGGTTTATGTATTTTTTTTAATGTCAAACTGTGCCTCAGTTATTACATTTTTGTACAAATTTGTTTTGAAAAGCTTTTCTGGCATTAATTTGTTTCCTGCTGTTAGCTGTGTTTTCCTACAATATCCTGTACTCTCTGTGTTCTTTGCACATTTGATCCAGACATTTGATTATAAGGAGGAAGTCTATCAGTAAGTGAAGCTTTCAATGTATACTGTAAGTCTTCATCACTTGAACTTCATGACATAATATCAGTGACTATTGTTGACTAGTTCTCAAAGCATTTTTTTTAATCTTCAGGTGCACACAGCCAAAGGCCATAAAAAAATCAACACATCACCTTAGTGGATATCAATCTTTGTTAATACATAACTTCTTATTACATTAAGAAATGCTGAATTAGTTTACTCTGTCTGGTAGAGACGTCTCAGACTGGACATTATTGTGTGTGGAGGAACTAATTAGTTTGCTCAGTTGATAATTACAGTGGGTGTGGGCTGCACTCAGCAGGAAGTGGCTAATTCATGTGTGTGTTTGTGTAATGTTCCTCAGCAGTTTCACACACATGCTCTCACAAACACCAGTATTTACTGTAGGATCGAGTTTGAGGTACTCCAGTTTGCAAATGTTCCAGTAGGTGGAGGTAAATGCTCAGAAATGTTTCACCCACAGTCCGACCAGCAGCTGCAATAGTGTGTGGTGAGGACTCACGCAGAGTCATGTACTCCTTTACAACAAAGCAGCCATCCATGTACACTATAACCCGGCATGATACTGTGCTGTTGCTCCTAAATCAATTAGAAAACAGTTATCAGGTTTGTTAGATTGTCTCTATAAAACCAACGGTTCCTTCCATTTGAAAGCAGATTATCATGCTTTCGCTCTATTAATTATTTCATTTTCACTCACTGATACATGATTTAAAAAAACTCTGAAAACCAATAGCACTAGTGTAACTGTAACGCACAGATACACTAGTCCCGTGAATCTGGGAAGACAGGGGTTTCTCACAGGTGCCTGCAGGAAAAAACAATGAGGTGGAGAGAGGAAAGTAACAATGAGCTACTTTTAGATTGTTTGTGTACGAATTTCTCAAGGAAAAAAACGTGCGAATAAGAACAAAGTCTGTCGACACTTCCTTTATTAGTAACCATATGTTTGTGTGCATGCACCTGTATGTGTCACACACCATCCACTGCCAGATTATTCTCTAATGCGATCTGTAATTGACTGTAAATCTATTTTTACTTTACCTCCAAACCTTATCAGCTGGGTTTGATACACTAGGTTAGAGCAAACATGAAACACTGTCAATGCTTACTAGTCTGAATCCCAATATGCTAATAGGAGCCTAAATATCTGCTGTGTTTCAGCCAGGATGCACTATCCATGCCCTGGCCAGGGCTTCCTGACTGCAGTGTGTGTCGCTTCCCCCTCCTGACTGGCATTGTTAGCCTGCGAGGATCTTTCCAGAAAGCTACTGTACCTTACAACCTGAGCTCAGAAAAGGAGAATTCAGACCTGCTGCACTGGCCTCCTGGAGACTGAAGGCCCAGGAGGGACTTTGAGGAAGTAACTTTACAGAGAGGAAGATGTGAGGCAATTGTGAAACCCAACGTTTTTTTTTTTTTTCACCTTTGTGAAATTGTGGACATCCCATTTGTGAGAAGACAGAGAGATGTGAAGGTGTTGGTATTTGAATGACTCGTCGTCCTCTACAGTGCTGTCTGTCTACTCTTAAGCAGTAGAGTACAGTAGGTCTCTGCATAGCGTCCTGTCAGGGGCTCTCTTTGTTCACTGGCGGAGGTAGAGGAAGGAAGGGGAGAAAGCACTAACTAGAGGTATTTTAGGCCACCATTTCCACTTAGAAACTTTAGAGCTAGTTGTTAGCGATATTCCTTGACCTCATCTTTCATACATCCTGTTTCTCCCCCTATTGTTTTGGTTGTGTTCTATCCACCGACTCGGACACTTCATGGACTTCCTGTTCGCTGGTTACCGGAGGTCCCGTCTGAGACATGTTGCCTCGGGTAGGTGATCCTTTCAGGCTGAACACAATGAGGATGAACACTGTCATTAGTTGAATATACAGTATTTGTTAGGAGATCTTGGGTTGGTATTTCCTTTTTTTTCTTTTTTCAAAATTAAAGACACTGGACTGACAATGAAACGGCGGCGCAAGTACTGGTTTTGGAGCCGGAAAGGTAAAAACACAAAGATGTGTCTGCTCTGCTGTTATGGTAAGATTTGGAGACTATATTTGGCTTTACACTGAACAATCAGGGATGAGTTCATGTTAAATGATGAATTAATAAAAATTAATACTTAAGTGAAGAAAAGTGGGGGGGTTTTCTGCCTGTCCTTTTACAAACATCATCTGTGACTCATCACTCATTATTATAAAACATTGCCTTGACTTGTTTCATCCCTGCTGCTCTGTTTGACTGGCATTTAGCTAATCTCTGTTTTCTACAAGCGAGTAGGATCCGATTTCTAATGTTATCATCTGGCTGCTCTCCTACATAGACCATTTATTTTACACTCTGCTGATATGTTGCTGTTCCCCCTGACTATGTGGTCTCTAGAAGTGCTATGGCTGCACACAACAAAAACAAATTATCTGAAAAGCTTCCTCCCCTCTGCAGTATACATCTGTAATTCATATTTTGATCTGCTTTTGTTTGCAGTCAGTGGTTTACCAACTTGATTGTGTGGTAAATGCATTTGTGTCAGTATTGCTTGTCAAATAGAGGGAAAATACTTGGAGGGAGCGTGTTGAGCCGCAGCATTGGTCTCCAAGTGGATCGGCCTGCCGCTGTATAGCGATACAGCAGAGTGTGAGGGAGCATTTAAATCCACCATGCTGGAAAAAAAAGAGGTCTTGTTGTTCTCAGAGGCCTGGGAACCATTTCCCCCTCTTAAGACCCTCTTGCAACCACTCTGGCCTTTTGGCAACATCCCTGATGGCCCATTACCCAACTGCATTTCTGTGTGTTTATATGCAGCATAGTAGGGCAATGAAAGTGTGTGTGTGTGTGTGTGTGTGTGTGTGTGTTGTAACATTGCAACCCCTCAACTGTGCACCTTTCCTTGGGTGGTGTGTATTGTTGGTGAGCTGGGGTGAGTCACCCTTATTTAATAGCGAAGGGAGAGGAAACACATTCTGCTTTCATTCTGATTGGCAGGAAGGAAAAGGCTGGGAACACCAGCAGGCAAGGGTCCTTTCACCACGCTCATTGTTTCAATGTGGGAGAGGGTGTCATAAGCAGTAATAACACGACCTGTCAGTGTCAGCGCGTATACACTTGTGTGTTTGGATTAGGTTTTTGTGTATTTTTATATAAGCCTTCAAAAGGTAGTTCCAACAGTTTGGGAAAAGAACTGTTCCTTTAAGATGGATTGTGGTCAGTTTTGGGGGGCTTCTGTTAGCAGTAATGAGCATTGACAAAAAATATCCCAATTAGAGCTATACCGATAATCGGTCAATATGAGCTTATCTCAAATATATCAGTATGTTGGCCAAATGCCGAAATGATTGAGGAAGTGTTGAAACAGTGTCACCATTACATACATTTGTCCACCAGAGAGCACTGACGAGTTTGTTTTTCAACTGCAACTAGTCACCAGAGGATGATACCTAATGCTTTTGATGACAACCTGACTTTTCACTGCTTTTTTGTAAAAACTTCAGCTTGACCTCCATTACAAGGTTGTATTTAAAATAAAATTAAAATAAAGGCCAGATATTTGATTTTCATGGTTCCTACAGTATAAATAAGTTATTTATTTAGTTTTTTTCTGTAGTACCACCACCCAAATTTACACTTATGCACAAGAAATATCAAAATGTATAGGAAGATTGACATTAAATGCATTAAACACATGCATGCTCACCAGAGGATAAACCCTTTAGATTTCCTCTTGCACTGTATTCAGGCAAAAATGAATCCAAACTTTGAACATAATATATCTCATATCTCTAATATGCAGATATTGAGGGCATTCATGCACCCAAGGGGATACATCTTTTTAATTTCTGATTTAGCGCCACTCTCAGGACATGGTTGTTATTTTTAGCCCCCTTTCTAGCGAGACTGTACACAGTTTTGTTCCATCCACAATTTTTGAATTGCACTATAGATTTTCGAGGCTTTACTGGTTGTTCTTAACATCGTTACTTATTCATTAAATTCCCCTGTGACTTCCTTGTGTGTGCTCTACAGCTCTAAAGGAGCCCAAGATTCAGATTTATAGAGCTTCAACAGCACAGTGTGTTCTAATAAGATACGACCGGTGTGTGGATGTCTGAGTCTGGAGGCAAAACTAGAAAGTCTGGTAGTCAGGTGAAGACAATGATGATGAGCTAAATTTAGTACTGTTATGTTAAATGATAAATGGACTTCACATATATAGCGCTTTTCCACCTTAACGGTACCCA
Source organism: Maccullochella peelii (assembly GCA_002120245.1). NCBI lineage: Eukaryota > Metazoa > Chordata > Actinopteri > Centrarchiformes > Percichthyidae > Maccullochella > Maccullochella peelii. Next base: position 225 of record LKNJ01001794.1, on the reverse strand, counting down.
AAGCGCTTTTGTTGTTTGTTTCCACTTCGTGAGTCTCGCTGTGGTTGTCAGCCTCTTCTACAGTAGGTGCTTCCTGGAAGACGGTCTGTTTCTTAGTTTCTTGCATCTGTTTTTCTCTTTTGCTGTTTACTCTTTCTTCCCCTCAAGTCTCTCTCTCTCTCAGTAGAAAATAGAAGAAAATACCGATCAGCCATAACATTATGACCACTGACAGGTGAAGTGAAG
>LKNJ01001793.1:4795-79313 GCA_002120245.1 Maccullochella peelii | reverse complement strand
ACCTTCACTATAAAACTACTGTGTGTCGCATTTTAACATGTTAGAGATCCACACACACAGGTCAGAACTCTGAAATCTATGTTACTGCTTTACAGCACATACATTGCTGTAAGGCACAAAAATGATAAATATTGGTTTGGATGCAAAACATACTGTATGTATTTTGGCAAAGGCAAATAATAGAAAAACACTTCCAGCATGTTAATCCTCTTTAGTAAAGCAAAGTCAAACAGAGGAAGGACAAGTGGTGATATCTTCTTTGCGACAGGAAGCATTCAGGTTTATGGAACTTGGAAAATTACCAAACCTCTGCCAATATTACTCTATAGTACTCCCCTCCATGTGTCCACACTCATCATGCTTAGATAAAACAATGAATCTGGCAATGATGATTTGAGTTTCAAAACTACTTTAGGTAACTTTTCCAAATTCCATTTCCAATAATTCCAAAAGATTTCTTGTTACTTCTAATATACCACTGTTATAATAACCTATTACTCAGCTTCAAATAGTAGTAGTGGTGCTTCATTATACATTCTTCAATAGCACTGGCTCTACAATGATATATATATATATATATTAAATATACTGTATACGTATAACACAGTCCATAGTGATTTAAAGTGATAGGTGTGGCTATGCAGGTTTAATGACTATTGCTTGACTAGTGATAGAGAGAAATAAAACTAAGGGCTCAGATAAGGATCAATAAGATTTTCAGCTTTCGAAATGATGTTCAGAAATAATTTCCCTTTGTGAGCATGTGATAAACTCAAGACTTGTAATTGTAGATAAAATTAAACAATGTCTAATGACAATTATATCAACGGTGAGGTTCCAAAAAAGACAGTGACTTCAGTGACTGACTCTGTGATCTCATTCGGTCTCCGACTTCTTCCATTCTACGACACTGCTGTAGCCCGAACAACATCTCACATGCATGCAATGAGGTGAGGTCAGGGGGGTTTGCATGTGTGTGAGTGCTAAGGTGGTTGTGTGTTGGGGTGGGGGCATATCTCCCCCTGACACAGGAAGCAGCTGAGTTTCACAGCAGAAGTGAGCTGAAGAGAGGGGAAGGTTTGTCATCCAGCTGCCCATTGCACAGTCTGTAGCAATAAATACATTTAGTCTGTGTCTGCGGAAAGTGCTTGAATTTTAAATCGTAAAAAAAGCTTAAAAAGCTGTACGAACCATGCAAATGGCTACATGAAAGTGAACAGCTTTTCATAATCCAAAAAATCAAGCTGCTGGCTTTAGGAGCAAATTGTCTGTGGTTACAAATATCCACTGCATCCTCCTAGACCACATGATTCACACAATAAAAGATCTCTTAAGGCAGCAGTGAGGACATTTGTATAGCCTGACATCACTGCAAAAAAACTGTTTAAAGTCATCAACTTCTAAGACCTAAATTAGTTCCTAATACTAGAAAGCAGGTAAGAGAATAGAGATCATCACATATGGTGAAGCTTAGTAGACGGAGCAGAGGCCTAAAAATGGCAGCTAGGGTTAGGGGTTCATATCAAGCAGGATCTGTGTCACAGTTTCATATTATTGCCTTCAGTCAACAAGGCTCTGTATGCACTGCTTGGGCTTTGCAGGACTTGCCCAAGTGAAAGTGAAGTATCAGGTATGAACACTTTTGCAAACGCAGAAAGTCTTAAATGAAAGCATTAGAGCAAATTACAGATACGGAGAAAATGCGTGGCTGACAGAGAACTCAGAGGCCAGACGTTAAGTTCATTCAAGCTCTTTCAGTCACCACTTTTTGACATTTTCTTAGTGCAATTTTTAAAATGTATGATAGTGTTTCATATCTGTAACAACAACAAGTTTAGAGATCAAACACAAACACTAAAAGCATACATGTCTAAATCAAACCAGATCATAAACCTTCCATTCCCTCCTTGGTTTTACAGTCCTGTAAAGCACCATACCCTACTTTATCATGTCTGAGAGCTGGGGAACCCCCCTCAGTACACCCTCCCCCTTTTAATGAATCCTGCATTCCCAGCTCTCACGTGGCATCCTGCACTGTGCTGAATTGAGCAACTGTGACCAAGAATGGGGAAGTAGCTCAACGCCTGTTTGTACATGAGAACCGCTGTCTGTCTGACTGCACCGGAGGACCACAGAATGAAAGCGCACTGAGCAAATGGCATTACCGTAGACAGCGCTGCGGCAAGAGAGCGGGTTTTTGACTCTTGTTAGGAAAATCTTCTCGACTGCCTGAGAACTGGGTCAAACAGCATTTGAAAACAATTCTTTTGAATTGTTTTGAACAGGTTTAACAGTAACAACAGCAACAACAACAGTAACAGTAACCAACAGCAATGATAACAACAACTGTAAATACACCTAAACTACACCTAAATACAATGACACTTTACTTTGTCCACTGCTAATTAGTGTCTGAATGATATATTAGTGAACTGATATTATCAGCTGATACTGGCTTATAATAGATATATTGGTATCAGCATATACAGAATAATATATTTGACCCTTATTCTTTGTTGTGTTTGTGTGTTTACTTTTTTATTCAAGTTAATTACATAAATAAAATAAAAGAGTCATAACTTTAGCAAACTGACTCAGCAATGTCCGTTACACAGCAATATCCATCTACAATTAGCTAACATTAGCTAACATTAGCTAACATTAGCCACCATAAGCTACTGGTGATACCAGACCAGGTAAGGCTATAACAGCAAAACTCCTGTATCGAACTAAGCTAGAGTGCACTTTGTTGCTTATGAATTTCATGTTTCATTTGTAGTAAGATTGTGATAATTCATCTTTTAAAAGTTACACAGTCTTGCTTTAAAGTAAATTTAGTTAAAGGATAAGGCTCATGTTATTCTATAGTTTTTAGCCACGTTAGCAGCGTAAACTATGATGATGAAAGAACATGTCACCCAGTGTGACTCATTGGTGTGTTTTTAATAGTTGACGCTCTGTGGCACAGATAGATCAGGCTTTGATACACACACAATACTTGTTAGTAGGATACATTCAGTGTTGGTTTTGGTCTGTTCTTTGGATTTATTGATAATAACTGCCTTTTAACTGTAACATATCTTGCCTCAGTCCAAAAAGGCCACCATTTTTGTTTGTGTTTCAAACTCTTTCTCTTTAGGTCTTTCTATGTATATATGTTCCACAAATGGGTTGAAGCCACTGCTGTCAGTCAGTGTGACATGTACTCCTCATGAAACAGATGAAAACAGAAACAGACGGAATATGGAAATTGGGAGCAGGAGGACTCACCATTGAAGGGGTTGATGCCTCTGGTAATCCTCTGCACGATCGCATCTTTCACTTCCCTCCTTCTCACGCACTGGATCCCCAGATTCTGGAAACTGTGTGAATGATAATACAGGGCTGTGAGAAACTGGCAGGCTCTTTTAGTGCTGCAACAAGCTGATTATAATAAACAAAATGCATGGGGCCAGACCTGGGAAGAATGCTGTTGAGTATGAAGATGTGTGCGAAGGTCAAAGCAATCGTAATGAATCTGACCCATCTGGTTTTGCTTGTAAAACAGATTACCACATTCTAATGACTTTTTTTCTGATGATGTATAGAGTAATTCCACTGATATACATAGAAGGGCTGAAAATCTAAATAAACCTGAATTCACTACAGAAGTCCATGAGGGATTTGTAAATTATACACACCAAAAGATACTGACTCATTCACACTCTCAAACACATGCTCGAGTACACACACACGCACAAATTTCTGTTTTCTCTCTCAAACAAATATGGGTGATGTCACTTGGGGAATTCCCATATTGCCATCCTCATCACAGACATGGTTTGACAAATATGCTTTGTGTGTGTGTGTGTGTGAGAGTGATTTGCTGTATGAGTTTCTTCCTCTGTATCTGAGAGGTCACCAATTTACACTCGATGCCTCACGAAACCGTCAAGTGAAACATGAAATACTAATAGAGAGCAAATTGATTATGTTGTGGTGTGTGTGTGTGTGTGCAAAACTAAGAGGGTGTGTTTACTTCTGTAGATGACAGTATGCTGATTAAGGCTGACTAATTACTCTGATGACAACAGCGACAGTGGAGTCGGTGACTACTACTGCAGAGTGCTGTTGGACAGAGGTGACAGTGGGAGGAGAACTCACGCGATCACTCTGCGGTCAGGACCAAACTCGGCCTCATAGTATCCGTCTTTACAGTCCTTCCCCACCAGGTCGTGCGGATGAGGTCGGTACGGCTCGTTCTTGGTTACCAAGTAAACACGCACTTTCCCTTTACCGCAGTAATTCAGGATCTGTGGAGGAAGAGGAGGTTGCTTTAACAGTCATTTAAAATGAGGTGCTTTAAGGGCTTTGTGTCTTTTTCTATAATACCAATACAGCCAAATGTGCTCCATAGGTGCTTTTATTTACATGTATAAACACGTAAATCTTTACACTTGAGGAGATACAAGTTCTGCGGACTGACCTGCAGACTGGGGTAGGTCCTGTTGTTGTCGGAGCTCTTCTCGCCAGGGATGCTTCCGGCCGAGCGACCCTCGCACTTGTACCTGAAGCGCATTCCCCTCTGCTTGGGCTGCTCGAAGATCTGGATCTCCGGCTCAGCCACTAGAGAGTGCAGATGATGAAGACAGTCAGTGAAGGGAAGCGGAGAGAGGAAAGGATGAAGGGATGGGAAAAGGGGGTGGAATAATGCAGAGCCAAGTCAGATGCCTGCTTCTTGTTTTGCCTGTTTGGATGGTTTTGTGCTGGGAGTCCACAAACAAACTACCAAACCTACTTTTATCAACTAAGATTCAAAGTGGTCTAAAATGATTAGATTCAGATTACCAATTTTGGTCATTTTGGCTTGACTTTTGTATCTTTTTGTATTAAATGACAAACTTTGAAGGACCAAATAGTCAAAGATCAACAAGTCAAGCTAAGGTATAGTCAGTGAATGGCCATGATTCTGACATTTAATAACCCAGGAAGGCTTGAATTTTCAGGTCAATTAGATGTAAAGGCGACTTTTAAACTGTAAATCATCAAACCTCAGCCATTCTGCATTCAAAATAAAGCATGAAATGAGTCGGCCTGTACTACTTGGAGCCTTTTGCATGAAACAAAACCTGCCCCACATGATGTCTGTGTGAGAGAGGAACTAAAACTGATCCGGGAAGTGTTTCTGTTTTTGGTGTACAGTGTTTCCAAAGATTTGTCCGTTTTTTTGTGGACGTGACAGCCGAGCGACAGGCGCTCCGACCAAAGTGCAGCGTTGAGACACAGATGTTACGTAGGCCAGCATGAAACAAGTCCTGTTACATTTCTGACATATTTAAGAAAAAAGTGGCACGGCCATGTCCTGCCTTCCTCATTTTGCAGCTACTTCATAAGAGGACGCTCCAAACACAGAACTGAGAGATAATGTAGCTCTCTCTCTCTCACACAGATATTTATAGCACAGTATATAACCTCATACATCAGAACTATAAAGATAATTACAAGCCCCTTTGTTTCTTACACACACACACCGCAGGTCTGAAAAAAAAGCAATGCTTACCAATAAAACAAAATGAGGAAGTGAATGACACTGCAATACATTCACAGACTGTTAAGGTTTGACTTGTGGAGACAGGCAGCTAATTTTGACACAAGAGATGTTAAAATGTTCTTACTTAGGTGTGGATCGTCCCCTAGCATGGAGGTCATAAGAACTGAGGAGGAAAATGGGACATATAGGAGGAAATCAGGCAAATATATATATGCAAATTAGATACAAAACCATACGGAATAGTATTTCACCCAAACTGTATAAGCTCATTCACGGTAATTACTGACACTGTCAATCATTGCAACAAGGAGGAAGTTTAACTATGTTGTTAAACAGACTTCTTATAATAAATAGAACTTCTTAATAGAACTTAAGAATTGAGTGCTAGTGTTGCTATTGTACATTTAGGCTTAAGATATTCATATAAATAAAGAAGTTACATTTGAGTGAGTACATGATTATTGGTGTTTATTACATTTTGTTATAACCTCTCATTCTACACGTTACCATTGTTATTATACAGTAAATAAAGGTGTTGCTACTCACCATCCATGATGCACACACACACACTCTCTCTTTCTCAGCCGTATCACAGGTTATTGTCTCTTGGAGAACCCCGAGCTGAGTGACAGTGGACAGGAAAAGTAATATTTGTTAGATGAGACCAAGCTGGGGAATTCCCCTCCGTCACCGCCCCCTTCATCTGAACTGACCAATGAGAAGCCGCGTGACTCACAGCAAAGAGAGAGCGCTGAGAGGAGTCCCTCCCCCTAACACTGTGCTCCTATGCCTGTGCCTCACTGTACAGGGAGTGATGTAGCTTCCAAGATAAGAGGCCAACTGTGGGGAAACAGGACACACAGTGCTGAAGAAAGGCACATGACAGCAGCCGTGAGAAAGAATGGAAGCAAATGAAAAAGTCAAACTGTCTAATGGATTCAACTATTAGCAGTACAGCAAACCTGTGGCATGTCACTACATGCATCAGGTAGCACCATACTCACTGTGAAACATGGAGGCAGCAACTTGTATACCTGGATACCTGATGTCAGCCTACACAACATCATTTTGTGTATATGATCTAGCTAGTTTATGCCTTTGTAAAAAAAAACCAACTAAAACTATATACTGAAAAACGCATGTCGTTTAAAGGAATAGTTCCACATTTTGGTACACATGCTAAGGCTTTCTTGCCAAGAGTTCTCATATCTGAACGCTAAATATGTCGCTGAAGCCAGCAGTCACTTAGCTTAGCTTAGCATAGCATAAACAGGGGAAGCAGCTTTACCTTCTACAAAGGTAAAAAAAAATAGAAAAGAAAATACGCCTACCAGCACCTTTAAAGATCACTTAACATGTTTAACATTGTTTGTTTGTTCCGTACAAAACGTGTCAAGTATAAAAAACATAATTAGCCATTAATATTATTAAAAACATTATTTTAAGTTTTATCAAGTGAGTCACTTGATACCCACAATGAGACCAGCCATAATGAAACCATGAACTCATCATTAATCGTACATAAAGTTCATTTCTCATTTTGAGATTAAAGGTTAATGCTTGACCCAACAGTAATTGACAAAACAATCTTGCCATGAGGTCTGTTGAGTAGCTCTGGAGTTTTCAGTGCTATCGCACAATCGTCTGTAGCTCAGATGGAGTTTGCCCAGGAGTCATGGAATAAGATATTTAAATTTTCTCTTTTTTTGAGCACTTCAAGAACATCTCGTCCATGTTGGCTTAAAAGTTGAGATTTAAATTTCATTCTTGACCTTTACAACAGCATCTGACAAAACAATGTAACTAAAGTCCATTTAGTAGATTCAATACAATTTTTAGATTAAATCTAATCATAATTTCGTACATTTAATTTCTCATTGTCAAGCAATATAGGGAACAATTTTATTGGGAACCATTTAAAGTTAACTTGTAATTTTGTTATTAAGGTGAACTTTAAGACATTAAGGCTGCGGTCGAATAAGTCTTTGTTTAGGAAGGTTCCTGAGTAAAATGACCTGGAAGTATTTAAGTGGCTGGTGGAATTCTCTAAATGCTGAGGAAAGGTGCTTCAGTGCTTCCTATCTACACTAGACCATCCTTTACCAAAGGACAGGAGATAATGCCGTTGCGGCAGCAACATTTAAAGCAACCACGCAGACTAACGTCAGTAACATCCGCTGTCGCATAATTACGCAGCCTAGTGTAAGTGCAGTGGGATTCTCTTGTCCCTTCCTAAGTCCTTATGGATTCTCCTTCACATCTTTCCTTCACTTCATGTTTTCCATCAAGCTCAAGGAAAATGTGTTTAGGAAAAGACATAGAACAGAATTATTCGATGCAGCCATAGACTTTTCCAGGACAATAAACAAGGTGCGTAGGTCATAAAAACCCCTCCCATTACTGCCAGCAGAGCTTTACATGTGGCACAACTAGCAACAACTAAAGGAACAATGTAAATATGCTGTAGATGTAACAAAGAACACAGACACCAGCATCGTTTTAAGGGGTTTAATGGGTGTACAGATTCATTTAAAGGAAGTGATAAACACATACAAAAATACCCTTTCAATACATTTTAGAAACAAACATCTAAATGACTCGTATTGTTAAATGTTTCCGAACAGCAAAACATGAGTTGTCTGAAACAGAGTGGTGCAGATTTCAAGAGACCTACCTGCTATGAATGCTATTAAAAAAAAGATCACATGGTACAAATATGCAAATATAAATAAAGTGATAAGAAAACCCCCAATAATGAAGAATATGCCTTTTGAAAAAACTGTTTTCTGTACATTTAGTTGGGGAAACTGATGCTGGAAAAAGAGCCTGTCTCTCTGCCACCTGCTCCGAAGAAGAGGGCGCCTCATCAGCATCGCTTTATACTTTGTTGTATACATATATCTTCTGTGCTGGAATCAAACACAGTCACCAGCTTTAGACCGTAAGGATGGAGGGTTGGGGCTCAAGGCAGGAAAAAACAAACAAACAAAAAAAAAAAAAACGTTGTCTCCTGACCCCCCACCCGTGGCCCCAGGAGATGCCTTTTAAGAACCTCCACAGGAGGCGCAGAGGGTAAACACCCCACAACGAAGGGAATTCTGTCTCTCTCCACCACATAAACACAACCATCTATGCATGCACGCTCACACACAGTCAACCACATACGCATGCATACACACACACCAGCACAACTCATCAAAAAGATTCGAACCATTTTTCCTCACTAAGCACCACAAACTTTTTCATGGACATGGACACAAAAACAACCAGGACCTGGTTTTCATCAGGAACAAGATTCACTAGCAAAACAGGCCACGGTGAACTGGTGGGGGGGTCAAGCAGTTTCCCCAACCAAATTACTTTTATTGTTTAGCCCTCCTGATGGACTAGAGGTTAATTGTAGGTGTCAGACAATCTGTGAATCACAGGGACGTACACACAAAACTGATGTTCAAACACTTTCTGACTGTCTAAACTGTCCAGCGCTCGCTTCTGTGTCAGCCACATCTAGGGCTTAAACACATCATGAAAAGTAAGCTGAAATCTCAACCGTTTCCATTAATCCAAGAACAACAATAGGCGTGACACTAAACAAAAGGATTAGCGTAACATTTTGATATGGTTCTTCCGATGTTCTGCACTAATCCTTCCAAGAGCCAAACAATAACTGAAAAGCTTCAGACTCATTTCAGCACTTCCAGAATATGCAGAAAATGTTTCCTGTTGTCGTGAGGATTTATTTATTTTTTGCTCTTACCGGCACCTGAGAATCACTGATGATCGCCTACACACTGCAAGTCCAACACTAACCAGGAGTCCTCTTTGGGTGGTCGTGGAGGTCCCAAAGAGTGGTGGTTTCTGTCATATCCAAGCAAACCCTCAATAAAGCCTCCCTGCAAATGTATCCAAACCTATACAGTGTTTACAAAAAATATCCAGGGCTCCAGACAATGTTTTTTGGGACAAGCAACAGAGAAAAACAAAAAATTAGAATTTTTTTTTTAAACTTTTTTTGGTTTTGTTTTTAGATAAAACTACAATAGAATGGTCAACTGACTTAACAGTGATCTTTTGCTTTTTTTTTTAAAGACAAAAAAGTTATGTACATCAACATTTACTGTACAGGTTTCTGTTTGGGAGAAAAAGAGAAAAATAATAAATCAGCACAGACGAGAAGTGAGCATAGCAAGCATCGATAAATGTTTTGGGCTGTTTTAAAACATGTTAACAGGAAAAAAAATGGAAACTGAAAGAAGAACAGCATGTTTTCCATCTGTACTGCGCACGTTTTTAAACACTGAGGGAGAAGATGAGTAAAAAACTGTCGCTTTAGTTCTCATGTCAGATATCTCTGTGACTGTGTTAAACACCCTCTGGCTGTGAGCATGACAGAGGGCGCCGACGACATCTGCTTTGACCAAATCACCTATCCACTGGCAAATCTGTAATCTCTGAAGATTTGAGGGCAGGTGTCTGTCCTGCTGCTGCTGCTTCACACTTGAGATTGACTGACCTGAACACACTCCCTGTCCCTGTGTGAAGTCCTCTTGTTGGTGTTTGACTTAACTGTAAAGCCCCACCCTCTGTGTATGTATGAATCCAGTCTAGGAGTTGTGTGTTCAAGCTATGTGGATTCTGGCCTTCTCTGTTTCTTTCAGCCTCTTGGCCTGCTCCTCCAGAGAGGGGGAGTGGGGTCTCTTGGAGGCCGCTCCGTTCAGTGGGTCAGCTCCTCGGCTCACTAATGTGGGGATGGAGCTGCCGACAGGCGGAGCCGTGTGTTTGGACACCACGTGTTCTAGAGAGAAGGAGGAGGACAAAAGCCGTTCATTTTCGAACCTGATTTTGCTTTAGTGTCTTTTGACAAAAATCCATCTTAGTTTTACTGAAGTCACATTTTAGTCATTTGAGTTTTGTAAAACATTTAAGTCTCATTTTTGTCGTGCATTTCTAATTCTGTCGCCATCTTTGTTGTGTACAGTTGCCGTGGTTAAGGTTAGTGGGATATGGCACTGTAAACTTGTTAATAGCAGACTGATTAACAGTTGATACACACAGATTCCATGTTACTCTGCTCTGCAGTAATACAACAGACTGAAGCTGAGCGCTGCACGTGGGCCAACGAGCACAGGGTTTGTTCGGAGACATTTGGGTAGCTGTTTGAACTGTCTAACTTGCTCACTAAAATACTGTTCGCTGTCTGGGTTTAACTTAACCCAAGCAGCTCAAACGTTGGATAACATTAAGACAAAGCAAACATCTACAGGAAGTTTTATGTAAGATGGTTGACAGCTGAAAATGTACAATACTACCTTTAAAACACAAAAAACAGCTGGCTTTATGTAACATTAATTTTACACCCACACAATGTATGGATATTACTAATGGTATGTTAAAGTTAGCTTACTTTAAAAAAAACAAAAAAACAACAACAAAAAAAAAACAAAAACACAGTTCTGCGCCTTTTTTTTTTGTTCAAGCCGTTTTGTTGCCGTTTCTCATTTTTAGTTGGATTGTAGATGCCAATAGTCCAGAAATCTGTTGGCTAACATTATTGGCAGAGACATGACATTAATGAAATGTGAGATGAACAGGTCAAGCAGCGAAATCAACGTTTGAAGAGGAGATCGTTTTGGGCGGCAGAAGATATTGTTTTAACAATCAGTCAATACATTGTGTATTGCACGATTTTGCATTATAGTTCATTTGGCCATCTTTCACAAAATCGTTTAGTTATCATCAGGGTCCGTACAGCTTTTTAAGAGTAAAATTCAAGCAATTTCTATTCAAATTCAAGCATAATTCCAACCTTGAAAACATAACGGTTAAAATTAAGCATTTTACAAACTATTATTCGTTGACAGAAACTAATCAATCGTTTTCGTCTTAGACAAAAGGCTGTCAAATGAACACTGGAAAATTGCACAAATCTTAGTGATGAATTTCTAGTAGTAGTCAATAGTTGATAATTGACAGAATAAACAATGAGACACTCACTTGAGCCAATGACAGGAATGGACATGCCCTTTTCTTCGCTGGCAGGGGCTGGAGCGTCAGTGGTGAGGGTGCCCTCAAACACTGGGGGCTTGGGAGGTGTGATGCTACATTAAATTGAAACAGACAGGCCAAGACATACACAGTTAAGTTTAGTTAAAACATTAGAAAGGCTGGGATGGTGCTGGAAAAAGAGTGGAAGCTCACTTGTGGCGGTTGAGGGCCAGTTTAATGGAATTTTTCACAACACGGCAAGCGTTGCTGGCCGGGAGAGGCGAGGAGGCGTCTGGCAGCTCCATGCTGGGAAGTCTCTGAGGTAGTGAACAGCCACATTCACTTGACTTAAAGTCAGTTTCTAACTGCTAACAAAACCAAGTCCAACCAAAAACAAGTCCACCACATAGAGAAAGTAATTCCCCAACGCTAATCAAATCAGCTATAAAATAAAGCTAATGGTGTACAAAGAAGATGTTACCTGTGTTCTTGAGGTATCAATGGTTGGAATGGGCTTAGCCTTTGATCCAGAAAGAGACAAAATGCGAAAACGTTAACGGTTTGTCTCGTCTGGCTTCACACAGTTAATGGAAGCAGACAGAGTAAATATAACCTACAGTATTAGGTCCTTCTCCATGTGTGTGGGAGTCAGATGGTGGATATGGCTCTTTAAATGTAGCGTCATCACTGGACACCACCTGCAACAAAAACAGTACAGCATGACAGATTACATTAATCTGCCATTAAGTTTCAATCAAACACCAAATGTATGTACATGCATACTGTAACTCCGGCCCTGAACTGAGAACGCCCTCCTTACCTCCGTTTCTTTGTGCCTCTTGGCTGGGTCCTCTTGTGTAGGTGAGTGTGGTCTCTTTGCAGGAGCTCCATTGACAGAGTCCTCTAGGCCGTTGGGCTCCTCTCTGGGGCTGCTGGTGGCATCGGGCTGCACATCCCCGCCCAGCACTGTGGTGACGGAGCTGCTGGCTGGTGGGGAAGCAGGCTTTGCTTTAACCGGAGGCTCTTCAGAATGAGAATGAGACAGACATGAAGAAATGAGATCAGGATGAATTATACACCTCTTTGATTGCCATTTAAAGACATGCTTTCAACACTTCCAATACCAACATGCCTTTTGTTAATATTGTTGTCTAGATTTTAAGTTTTGGTTCGTATTCATTATTATATATACATACTGTATGGTGGTTAGGTAATTATGCCACATTAATCTTTGATGCGATTTCTAAAATATGAAAACAGCCTATCCCAGAAAAGAAATGACTTTATACTTAAAGAGGTACTGCACACTTAATCACACATCAATGATGGTGTTCAGATTGACATTTCTTACCAAATTTATAAAAATCTGCATTTCTTGGGTTGAAAATGGCTCAACACGCCATCTACTGTTTTAAAATCAGCCCTGAACCTGCAAGCCCAATGCCGATATAGAGTTGACCGGTTGGGACCTGTCTACGTCATGAAATGTATATAATAAAAGACTAATCAGAGTCAGTCTCCCCTAGGTCTTCTGACTCACACACTACATAGCCACGAGGCCACGCCTCCTACAGTTGTTGTTCTCTCACTCCTTGCATTTTTTACATTTGCTGGGAGAGAGGGTTCTAGTTTAAATACACTTTAATCGTCTCTGGAAAATTTCTCACTTGAGCCAATGACAGGGATGGACATGCCCTGGTCTTGAGCAGCTGGTGCCGCGCTGGGCGCTGGGGAGCCCTCCACAAAAAGCTGCTTGGGAGGACTGACGCTGCAAAACACAGAAATCATATCATCATATTGTAGATTTGAGGCCGTCATTGTAAATAATAATAATTTATGGAAAAGGAATATGGGATAGCCTATGTGTTAGAATACAATATCTGAGGGTAGAAAAATACAATGAAATTGACAATTATAACACTAAAATGTATCAGGTAGAAATGTACAAATAAAAATAAGCTGGAGTATACAGGTGTATCATACCCATCATCTGTGTCAGATGCAGGCTTGGAGGGTTTGCTGGCTGGAGAACTAAAGGGAGTCCCCGAGTCTGTGTCTCTGGAGCTGTCCAGGTGACTGCTGTCGAGAGAGATCCGCTTAGAGCTCCCCCCATTAGAGCTACGGTTCAACTCAGCTATGCTCTGCAGAAAAGATGCAATGGGGGAAAATAAACACAATTGACAAAGAGGAATAATATTAAGACATCCACAATATGTTAATAAGCCATTAAGGCTTTGTCGTAACATGCACAGGAAGATATCTCACCCTCCTCTTCTTCGCAACCAGTTCAGGAGGAAGGTACTGATGGAGCTGTTTCTTCTTTACATGTGTTGCTTCTATCTTCATCCCATCCTTCAGCATGTTGATATTGTTGGCTTGTCTGTACACTGCAGAGAACAATATGTCATGTTAAGGTTCACTGACAAACATTTTTCTTCATAGCACAGCCCAAGTGACAGCTGGCCATTTCTTGGATTTTGACACTTTGGAACTTGAAAACTGGTCTGAACACTTCATATTTTCAAATACTTTTTTGCAGTAACAGAAGAACTGGCGCATAGGGCTGAGGGTTGGGTCATATTTTGGTAATAAGGTATGCTGGTGCATTTGTAAACTCTTTTTTCCCCCCACTCTTTTTCTGTCTTGTCCTGAAGAGAAAGTGAATTCTGCTATGAACCCAGAGAACTAAAGCTCATGTACTGAGGCTATTCTGTGTAGCGCATGGCTAACTCCTCAGCGTGATTATAACATGTTAAACCTCCACTCACATTATACATACAGGCTAGAAGTATATTTAAAATGTACCTATTTATTTAAAGTATGTTATTTTTAACAAAAGTAAAAAGTGTCTCTTACAGTTTAGAAAAAGTCGTGCGTAATTTGTCTTATTTTCTTACTGACCAAATATGTTTAGATTAGAAAAACAGTGTAGAATCATTTGATTCATTTTGTGGTGGTCAACAAAGCATAACAGCAGAAATTGTCCCTAAACATCTGAATTTATTGCAGCTCTCTCAAATGGGTATTTATCTTACTAATTACTACCTTTTAGCCATTTTACACACTTGCAGTGGGCAGTGTAATATTAAGTGTCCTGTGCTGTAGTACATTTGATCTTTAATGCTTGACTAAGTTGTTCCACAACCACCAACAGAAAGGACCTACCAGTGTCTGTGAAGGACTGGATGTCGTACGTCAGGTCAATGTTCACACTCTCTGCATTCTCCACTTTCTTGAAGATGATCCCAATGAACCACATGGACACAAAGTCGTTCCTGTTACATAAACACACAGGGGGCAAAGTGAAAACGGCAGTTAGCTCGTATTGATTCTATGCTAATTTCAGACCACAGTATTGAACATGCTTTTGATGCCAGAGCAAGTCAGTGGGGTAGAAATGCACAGCACTCTCAAAGTTGAACTCAACCATTTCTGCCTAATGATTAACAAGACCCTCACCAACAATGATTCCATGACTCACTGACTTCACACATGTCAACAGGAACCTTCCTCTAATTACTTAAGGACAAAAAAATAAATAAAACTTGTTGAGTGACTGTAGAAAAGGTCTGATTAATGATTAATAGGATTTGCCTTTACTGATCCAGAACTTTCTCACCGAGCTGTTTGTATGAATAAAACTGGACTCACTCGTTGCGATTCTCTTTGGACCCAGGGAAGGACTGGGGGTTGACATGAGCCAGGGTGATGTACTCATTCCTCTCCAGGTTTCCCACTAGAACGCGGATCTTTGACTCCACCAGGCCAATCCTGAGGGAAAACAATCAGGACTCATTCACAGAGGTGTCAGTAATACAAGTTATCTTCACAGTACAGTCTCCTGCCTCCAGGAGTTCTTCTTTTAGTTAGATTATATTTATTTCTTTGTTATACTGTGTGCATGATGTGCTACACACTCATTTAAAGTCAAAGAAATTCACACAAAAGAAACTCAGGAATGTTGGCTGAGCTGAAACACACCAATGCAGTTTAAACCCAATGAAGGGTGGGGGTGGTCTTAGAGACCTACTAGTAGAAATCCTGTCCTTTGACACTCACCATTCTAAGTGGTTTTCTTCTGTGGATGCACTGGCAGTCAGAACGATGTAATGCCTGCAGCACAAAACAGAACATCAGACAAGATAGAGTGTAACTCAACCCAACAGACTCCTTCTAAACTACTCATATTTTGCTTATACAGCGACTGGCAGCATTATAGCAACGTCTGTGAAACCCTCCCCAGGTTTATTTATGATGAAAAGCAGCTTCAGCACCATGCAACTGAACAAAAACCTTCCTCAATATAATCATTATCTGTTGAAAGACATAACGATCTTGTGTCCAGCCTCTGTACATCTTTACATGTATGATTCACCCATCTTAATTGTAGTGTTCAGCAAAATTTTGATCATCAAAACTCCTGGGTTCAATGTGCTACACCATGGATTTATTAACCATAATCAATCACACCAGTGCTGCTCAGGTTACTAATGTAGCTCCAATGGTGCAGCAGCACCAACAGAACCCGGCAGAAAACTGGTACAGTTGCATTACTTGAACTGCGTGGGAGGAACTTTCATAAACAAAGTGGGACTGACCGCAGTTAGGATGAGTCAAATCTGCCCAACCCCAAAAAGTGAAAACAATGAGTTAGTCAGAAAAAAAACCAAAACAAAAAAAAACAGTGCATCTTGCGGTTTTAGTTTGAACTGCAGAAATACACTCTATGGCCTGCAAACAGTTCATTTCCACAGACCCTTACAGGATACTTTCAGGGTTCGTACAGCAGAGTAAAATTCAAGCACTTTCAAAAGGTACCTAAACTTAAAATTTCCAGACTCTCGAATCTAAATAGTCACTATAAATGCCAGGAGACAAGAAACAAATATGACGACGAGCTCGTTTCATTTCAAATATTAAAAGATTTTTGGTTTACATGAGTGATTGTGTAGATGATGAAACACCAGGTTCTGTTGAAAATCAAGCATTTTTCAAGGAGTATATTCAAATTCAAGCATATTCTTAACCTTGAAAATGTAAAGCTTAAAATTAAGCATTTCCCAAACTTTGCACCTACCCTGTGTACTTTGTATTTTTTTACTTGCATGTTAAAGAATTGTGATCTTAGTTCTAAGCAAGGAAACCATGATTGCCACATAAACAAGACACATGCAGCTCTACGCATTTTCTTCATCTTGCATTGGTTAATAAAATGTTCCATGCATCGATCCTTGAACTGACAGATTCAACACCTACTTGTACTTTTGGAAAAAGTTGGGTGGCTCAAAGAGTTTGGGCCATTCTGCTTTTCCCTGAAGGATCTCATCTGTGACGCTGAGGCCTGTTCACACCAGACACAGTGGGAAAGAGACATATCAGGCTTAACAATTCAACATCCAAAATGACAGAGTAAAATCATTTTTATTGAATAGTAGGTATGAGTCTCTACCTTAGTTTCAATTTTTTTTTTTTTTTATTATTTATTTATTTTTAAGAGGAACACAAATGTACTACTGCCTTTCACAAAAGATTTTAAGAACTGGAAAACCTGCTGAACAGAGCAGTCTACTTTACCGTATTTGAACTCCTCGCTCATGATGGTGCGTGTTGACGTGGAGACGTTGTACGTGGAGTTCTGCTGGGGATAGGCGGGCGTGATGATGGGCATCAGGTGGTATCTGTCAGATGGGTTCACCTAAAAACACGGCACAGGGACCTAGATTGGTTTCGCTGCAGAAATAGAAAGAGCCTTCACCGACGCACATCTACACACGCCGCCCGCCAAACTGAACGAGTAGGGCAACTTCACGCCCACACACTGAAAGGCTTCATAAAACCAAGGGCACACATCCCACACACAGGGTACATCCCGATTCACTTTGCAGCCTTCACGTTTCCCTCATTTACATTTTTCCCCTCAAGTGATGTGAGGGACGGAGGAATCAAGGAAACATTTTGTGAAATGAGACGTGCTTCCCTCTCAAACATCATGTTGTTAAGTGATTTGTTAGTTAGTGATGAAGGCTGTGCAGCTGGATCACCTTCCTCTGGGCTGTAACAGAGCTTCAATAACGATAATGTGACGTACTACCCAAACAGTGAGTCACCACTATTCATTTTAATGTTCTCCAACGTGACAAAACAATCTGAAATATTACGTTTACATTGATATCAACTGCTTGACCAGCACCAACACATAACAACCCTGTCTTTAAACTCTGTGCAGATCAGTCAAACCACAGTTTGTAAGTATATTACACATGCTTAGTGGATCATCTGTTTTACACCGGATGCCAGCCACTCAATGACCTGGTCCAGTTTTTCTGTATTAAAAAAGGGGGAGCATGTGAGAATGCCCTCACACCACCAAGAGATATCTTGGTGGTGATACAGACTGTAATTTGAAGAGCTGTTTTGATTGAAAACTTTTTAATAGTCTACATCATGATGAGCATGTCTCACAGCAAACAGAAATAATTAAAGTAGCCAAAACATTTGGGAAGTTATAAATTGTGTCTAAAAACTAGACTCTCTGTCCAATGCATGCTGATTGTTGGCCGTACTGTGACTGAACGGAAACGACACCAATAGATAATTAAAATGTGTTTATTGCTGAAGGGACACTACAAACATGACACAGCAATTACAACAGCTAGAATCTTTCCCATTAAGGCTGTAGACCAATTAGTCTGGGATGAGTCAATTTATAATATTATGAAAAACAGGAAGACAAAACTAAAGTCAAAACAAATATATCAAAGCCCTGGCCACTGCACTGCACACAGGACTGTTATTTATGGTTTTTGATTGCAGTGTTGCACTGATGCGATTTAAACACAATTGTGAGATCGGTTGTTCTATTCAATTGCTGATGCATTGTAACTGAAGGGGTGTGTCTGTCTGATAAAAGACGTCCATGTAGGAAGTCTTCCCATCTCCAAGCTGCTCTGGGAAGCCTCCTCCGAGCAGAGTTAAGGGCATTGGAACTCAGATAGGGGACCCAATCAATTTCCAGGTCGCGTGGGGACAGAGGAATGAGGAGAAATGAAATAAGAGAAAATAAATGTACCTATACGCTATCTGTTGAGCTAACCATAAAACACCAACAAACTTTATAAAACTCAGTAGAGTAACTCTGTCCAGATACGGTTTCCTGTTCCTGCAATGCAATACACGTTATAAACACGTGGAAATAAAACACTGGTGTCCTACTCACTCTAGGATCCCACACAGGTAAATTCAGATTACTGTCCTCAGGCTGTTTCAATAGCACAGGATTCGGCCACTCCCTGTAGGATGGAAATGACAAATGTAGTAAAATGTGTGAACACTGACATACAGTTGCCGTTGCACAAGGCTGTGAAATACTGCCATCAAGTGGAACAGGAAGGTATGAAGTTATAATTGCAAAAGCTAGAGTCTCACCATTTGGAAAACACCAGGAAGAACTTGTGGACCAGCGTGGCAGCCACAGCGTTAGGGTAGAGCTGGCAGGTCCTGGCCACCAGCATGGCCCATGACACTCCACCCAGAAACCCCAGCATGTTGGAGTAGATCCCACGACCTGTGGGCAGAGGACGCATCACAATAAGGCAGTGGCACCTTAAAATATTGTTGTTAGCCAAAAGATGAGCAGTGATGTTTTGTCAAGTATACACTAAACTGTAGGAGGTAAATATCTTTAATTCTACACACAAATGTGTCACTTTTTTGAGCATTTATGCATTTGATTTATAAACTTAAAGGGAAACTCCGGTATCCAACGTTATTGAAAGGATCCCTACAGAGAGACCGTTTTGTTACTCTTCTCTCCAAGTCTGACTCACGTTTCCACCGTTGTCTTCCTGCAACAGATCAACCTCTCGTGGGATTTCAGAGCGAGACTTCTCCTTGAGTGAGACTTCCGTTTCTAGTTAAACAAAAAGGATCTTACTCTTTAACAAACGGTCTGTCTCTGTAGGATCCTCTCCATAATGTTTTCAGACACTTAGAATAACAGTCTGAGCCTGTCAGTGGCAAAAACAAGCACTTTTAGTGGACAGACTTTTCATGGGCGCAATTGCCCCAAAGGATTACGTTGCAACCTGTGGAGGCGATCTTCTGGACCAATTCCAAAACTTTTGGTAAGTATTAGTCATTTTAGTCATAGGACCCAGGTTTAAAAATACCGGAGTTTCCCTTTAAATTGTGCAAAATAGTATATAGTACATTAAAAAAAAAAAGCAAATATAAAAGTGCACCAGACATTACAAGAACATTTGAATCCACATACGTTTTGCCCACAGTTTGATGGCTCTCAATGTCAGCCTGAAGTTTTCTTTGTTTGGCACCAGGTACAAAATTTCATCGGTCACTCGACAGCCTGCAAGACAGAACGCCAGAAACCTAAAAACACTGAGAAAACTTGTATCACACTCTTACAGTTGTGCATAACTTCCTAGTGAGAGATGGTTTAAGTTTCAGAAGAAAACAAACTCATGTTGTTTAGATTCATATACCTGCCACGACTAGCTGCTGCAAATGCGACAGCTTTACTATACACTTATTCTACTTCTTAAATGTCACTGTGGAAAACGGCACCAGCATCAGGCCTCAAGTCAATATCAACCTCTCAACTGTATGTACGCAATCCAATAGAAGCCGTGTAGCGTACCATTAAGGCTGCGGATACACCGAATGTCCAAGTTTCTCAGGATGGAGTCTCCCCTCAGGTCCAGGTTGTCTGGAATGGACTGTAAGGCGAGTCTGGCAAAAAGCAGGTCAATCTGCTCCGACAGACATAAAGGGAAGAGAGCCGAGATGAAACTGAGGATGAATCGCCCATCTTCTATAACCGCTTGAGAACTTGGTGGTTCTCAGGATCAAATACATAAGGGACTGATGTTAGACAATTAAAATGGTAGGCACAACAAAATGCTTTTTTTTTGTCATCGATTGGTACACAAGGGCTATTTAATCCCTCTTCCTGTGAATGGCAAGCAAGTTCAAAGCAGTATGGTGCAGTAAGATGAGCTATTAAATGATTCTGTTGAAATGTTTGAGATTTCATCAAGGCAAAATACAAGACTTCAAATGTCAACCACAACACACATTTAGGCAGATTTTGGTTATGATAATACTCATCTCGGTCACCGTACTTTATGTCTAGTTTCCTGCTCTGTAGTAGAAGTGTTCATGGACCTGAACCACAAACTGGACCACCAACCTGCGTCAACTCCCTACCTTGGCCTGAGAAAAGTCTGATCCAAGAGCATCATTCTTTGCACAGCTATTGTAGCAGACAGTTATAGCTGAAGGGTACTAGTCTTTACAGTCACAGTGCTACCCATGCCTAACAGTATAAACATGTTATCTATAAAAGCTTTGTCAAAATGGTAAATGGTTTTCCAAGTAGTGTGTAGCAATACCCCTATATGTAGACAAGACGCATCACTTGGATGTCAGAGTAACTTACCTCTATTCCGTCAAATTTGAATTTTATCACCGGTACAAAAGCGTCCTCGACAGCCTTGAAAAAGCACCAAGAGAGACAATATCACCAACAAATCTGAGACAAGGCGAAGTCACATGGCTGATATTATCATGGAATGAAATGAACAGCAAATGAACAAGAGCTGAAAATCAAAGTCATGGAACACAGAGCTCGCAGACGGTGAGATCCAAACACATGTAAAGTCATGCTTCCAGCATGCTACTCCTTTAGAATGTCACCTACAGTGCTTTGAAGACAGCTGATAACAGATTTCAGTAAGGGTAGGTTCAAGTTCAGAAAACATGAGCATAGCGTGGAATGTATGGAGTGAAGTGTTACTTATAGATGTCTTTGGAGACCTTTTAAGATTCAAAGTATCATCCTCCTCTTACAATACCCGAGAAACAGAGGGTTACTCTCAGTAACACTTCGCCACCAGTAAAAGTGCACTCAGCTGCTCCACTGGATAGGATCCGCAAGAGGAGAATCTAATCTTTTTTTGTTTGGAAACTGCAATACTTCAACAAATAGCTAAATTGATAATTCTATTTAAATATAATTTAGTGTCACAACAAGAAACTCAAGGGGTGAACATTTTTTCATCACGTGTATTGGTGTTAATAAACACACACCCCTTGGGAAATTAACACTGATTATCAGCTGACCTAACGCCACAGGCAGCGCTCCTGGGTATTGCTCATCTGAGTTACTACATAACTACTCACTTTAGTGCAGTGCTTTCTTATTCCTCAACATGTTCAGCGATTAAAAGTAAAACTTAGACTCAGCCACTCAGAAGCAATCCAGCAATCTGTACCAGTGTTCGGTGTAGCTCTACATTCCCAGTGAACTCAGCTCTCCTAGAGAGTGTTCTCCCAGGAGCAGTGGTGTAAGCAGCCTGCTGCTCTTTTTCCACTGAACAACTTAGACTGAGCTCAGGGATGAAACAGGGGCTTTCATCACTGGGAAATGGCCAAACATGGTGGTTCCCCTCTAAATGACTTGAAAAGTGTAACTTTTGACAACAAATGTGTTACTCTGTGCTTTAATAACAGAAAGCCACAGAAACTTACCCTCAGGTCTTTGATCTCCTCATGCTGTTTCAACTTCTCAAAGAAAGACTGGAAAAAGTCACTTCTCTCTACGTGGCGTGGAGCCACACATAAGGCATCAATATCAGCTCCTGGAAGAAACAGTAAGTTTCATCTGTGTTGCCTAGTAGATTAAAGGTTGATGACTTCAGTAACAACCTGATAAGCACACTGAACAAAGCTGCTGCATTCTAGGCTAAATAGAGTTTATGTAATAAAACAAGTAGAGCAGCTAAAACAACGTGCAGCAACTTTTGAACATCGTTTTCTATGACTTCCCATCTGATAAATCCCATTCTTAACAAATAAAACCACATCAAAGCTGGTTTTGCTAGACACTGATGACCTCTAGCGAACCCTGTAAAAGGCAGGCAAAAATGAAAACAATGTCAAGTATTTGTTTGAAAAGTTTGTAAGACTAGAGGTGAGTGGAAATCTTCCAACTTCCTGACACCATATCCACTTCTCCAAACTAATGCTTGTGCTTCTTTAAGAGGGACTCAAATTCTACTTTGAAAAAGAATATGTCCCTTTAGACTGCAATTACACCCGATATCTTCAAAGTAGTTGTGGAATCAGATAGCGGGGTCCTACGTATTAGTCTTTAGTATTTACTGTGAAAGATATATTTAGATATTCTACAAAGCCAATTCAATTTAGATGAGGATCTGTTGTGACAGGATTTGGGCAGCTGCTCTTTATCCAGCATGAACAAAATACAGAAAATTAAATGCAGTTTTCAACCAACAGCAAACAATTTAGGAGGTGTGGCACACCTGTGAAACTTTGCGGGAAATTAAGGAAAGGCACTTTTTTTTTTAAAACTCAAAATGGCTCAGCTCACTATGCTGGCCTACACTTGCTGTCTCTGTAGATATTGTGAACCGAAACTTTAGCTGCTTTTCTCAGCTCACAGCTGTGATGTGCAGTTCTTCTGATTTAATGGAACATAATGTGGCTGTTTTCTCATGTGATTTATCCAGAAGTGCAATGGGTGGTATAAACAAAGCACTGAAAATTAATCAGGGGTTATATAGCTGATAAACACACAGTTTAATTACATTTCTTTAAATAACTTAATTTAAAAATTAGACAACACAACAAATAGTAAAAGACAGAGCAATGTATTTTCACGTTACACATGCATATTCTTTAAATCATTGTTACTTTTTGATCTGTTGTGTTCATTGTTTAAAGCAAGGAGGTACTCACGTTCACACTAATGCCTTCAGTCTATACTAAGCCAGTGTTTACATGCTTTCATGCCCAGAAACTAGTCTTTTCAAAAGCATTCTCAATAGCAGAGGAATATGACAATGCCAGCCGTGTGCTTTAGTGTGATTAGGGTGAACCAAGCTTTTCAAAAACAATGGTGCATGTCTGCTTAGACAGGGTTGAGTGCTGTGTGGCAGTAATGTTCTGTTACCTCTGCCTCTCTTTACCCCATTTGAATGTTAATACAGCCAATCACACAGTACAGGTGTTGTCAGTGTTGTAATGTGCCCTGAGATAACCTTGTTATGATATGGCGCTATATAAATAAAACTGAATTGAGTCATTAAAGTTTACTGTTGCCAGTCACCTTCCCGGCATAAAATAGTGATTTGACTCATGTTGCTGCAATGAAAAAGTGAATGAATTCAATACTAAATTATCAACTAAACATACCTTTTGTGTGCACTCCAAGTCGATACGAACCAAATGTAAATATCTTGCCCCCAACGCAGCTTATAGCTGAAGGTGGAAGGTTCTGTAGAGGAGAGAATCACATACAGTGAAGTCAGTATTATGGTTTTTATCCTCTTTATGGCACAACTACAGAAACCTTTAGTGTCTCTGATTTGATAGTTACATTACATCATAAATCATGGCATTCCACACCACAACCTACCTTTAATTCACTGATCTCTGCGATCCACTCTTTAACAAAGTTATTCAACTTCCCAAGAACTGCGAGTCTGAAAGGAGATACAACTTTTGGCAGGTGCTTCATTCACAACACAACTCTTTCACCAATCATATAGTGAGATTCAGTTGTCACAGCCTTACAATAAATGCTGTTTTCTCGTTTTTGTTGAGACTAACAGAGAAGTACTGGTGCATTATATCACAGGTGTTCATGTTATTGTGTGCACCACTTGTAAGTGTAGTTGTGACTGTTGCAATGAAAGGCATGCAGTCAAGATGCCCAATAGTAATTGTGTTTATGTTCAGACAGAATTAATACTTGCTGATCCTCACCTATGGTTCAATTCCTCTTCATCTTCAAACACCCCAAAAGGTTTCATGGCGTCACAGAGCTTCTGGGTGTACTGGTGGTCTATTTCTCGTGGGGGTGCAAGGCTAATGGCTGAGGTGATGCCGTAGTGTTTCTGAGGCTGCTGCCCACCAGGCATGGTGCTGCGGGGGAACACGACATGGGAACAAGGCGCAATACATGAAATGACAGCTACTACACAACGACACTCCACGTTACTACGTTCATTTTTTCACGTCATGGTTTCCCAAACTCTGTCTTAAATAATTAACAAGATGTGAACTGACGATTCGTTACCAAGTTATTCTTTACTAGTTTCTGTTCCTCTCTTTTCTATTACCGCGAACCCATGTGTAAACACTTTGCTACATGTTCTGACAGCGAAGTGCTACATTTACCTTACCTAAACAACAAGCGTATTAATGACTACATAGTTGCGTGCAATTCCGAATTTGAAAAGCGAGTCTCCCAAAATTGCAGAAACGTGTTTGACAACCTGAGCTGGCGGCGAGCGAACATTAGCTGAGAGGCTACAAACAGGTTGTAAGCGCTAACAAATTGGCTAATTTAGCAAGTTAGCAAACGCTAGCTGGCTGCTACGTAAGAATTGTTTTTTTTTTGTTTTTTTTTACTAATGACTCGCTTTCCGGTTAGACCTATTTCAGAGTTGACATTTTCTCCAACGAAAGTGAAATACGTTCATTTTGTTAGGCATATTTACACCACAGTTACCCAACAACAAACAGGCGAGGTAGCCAACAAACGATGGCTGCAGGCCTTGTTTGGTTGTTGTGACAGTTGGCTAACGTTAGCTTTTAGCCTATTCTTTAGGACTCTTACACGCGAACAAAAATATTGATTAATGGAAAATGTGCCACGTGAATGACTTACCTTGACATTTCTTTCATGACACTCTAAAAAGCTTGTACAATTTTTCTGCTGTAAACCCGTAAAAAACTAAGAAAGTCAGCAAGTGGAAATGATAACAGCCTCGACCTGATTACAACAATGGTCACTTTCCAGAGAACAGTTCAAACCTTCCCACTGAACCGGAATCACTTCTTATAAGATAACGTATCAGCTCGCAATCCTGAAAGAATATTCATATCTAACTCGTTTACAAAACATGAACGCACATGATTTTTTTTTTTGGGTGTTAGCAGTTAACGCGTTTAATTCCTGTTAGGCCCCTTTTTAATTCAAAACTACAAATGTAACGGCGTTAGTTGGGACAACGTCTGCGTGCAGCACGCTGAACAACCACCGTCAGTAGGCAGGCACCGCCCCATTCACTGAGGCCACAAATCACGTGACCACCGAGGCCTGACGCTGCTGAGCCCGACACCATCCAGCACAGCTAGGTGTAGCATGTTACCCACACTTCTACTTCTACTACACACGAGGTGGGTTTGAAGTCGTAAATACGAAATGTATCAAGACATTTATAAGTGTATGTTTTGAAAATGAGGTAGCATAAAAGTATAATACTTAGGTGAGAGGGTATGTCGGCAAATTTATGTAAGCTAATATTGTCTTTGTTAGCCTGTGATTACTCATATGTACAACATATTTAAAACTGTAGAACTTCAGTATTTCTTCGCTGCAGAAAACTTTTTTGAGATCCAAGTAAATGAATAAATAAAATTAAATAAAGGAATATGAAATTATACACTTTATTAGTGCATAGTGCATTTCTGTATGCAAAATAAAACGTATGTATGTCTGAAAAGTAAACTGCTGTGTCGTGTTCACTGTTGCTGTGTACTGCTGTGTCCACAGGGGAGCACCTCCTCACAGGAAGATAAGATAAATTGTGGGAAACTTCAGATAAAGTTATTAAACTAAAAAGTAACACGATGAATAAATGCTGAGGTTTACTATTATGTCATTGTAGGGCCAATAACCGTAACAGACGATAATTATCTGTTTGTTGTAGCTGATGCTGGTATTGGTATATGGTAGGATAATAAAGGCCTTTTACTTTTTAACCAGTTTATTTTCCCACTGTTATTTGTATTAAAATTGACAAAAACTAACAATTCTAATATTCAAATAGCTATTGTTTAAATGTCTCAAATGATAAATGTATCGCTTGAAGTATAATGAAAAGCCACTGTGCTGTGTAAATAATGGACAGCAGGCATAAATTACACTGTTGTTCTTGTTAGTAGCCGTATGCTGTTAATCCCAGGGTGTTAAGGTGTACAGAAAAATAGACTTTATGCTATTTACCTGATAAACTGTTTGTATTATGAAACATGTCCCAGTGTTTAATGTTTCCTGGCAACCAATAAACTTTGAAATGGTTGACTTGACATTGATGAAAAGTACTGCTTGAACACACCATTGGTTTTCGTCCGTGTGATCCGAGACTTTCGACCTTCAGGTACTCTGAAGAACCCACAGCTTTTATCTGATCTCACCAGGTTAAGCAGCTCTATCTAGTGGACAGTTTAAATTATTACACATGGTGTAGTAAATAACCTCAAATAAATACTTTAAATTATTGCACATGGTGTAATAAGTCACCTCAAATAAATAGTTTTTGATCATCAGCCTTTGACCGGCTTCAGTGTGAGCAGTGCCTGATCATCACTTGGTTACAGTTCTTGTCAAACCTCTGCAAACATTGGTTCTATGGACAAGATACTGCAAGGCAGCTTTATTTATATAGCCCATTTCAAACACATAGGCAATTCAAAGTGCTTTACATCGGCAAAGAAAAGCAATAGAATGGCATACAAAACAATAAGAGTAAAATCAATTAAGATAAAATTAAATTTTAAAATGAAATGAGATACATAAAATGAATAAAATACAGTTACAGTGCAGTAAAAAGATGCAAGTTGCCACTGCAACAAAGAAAATAAAAGTGCATTAGAGAAACCAGCACACATGATGCTGGCATGTGAAATTACACTGCATAATTTGACAAGAAGTATAACTAATATGACTATAGTCGTTTAATTATGCAAGGCCAATGTTTCAGCTTAAATATGACATTTGGTTTGAATTGGTCAGTGTACTCTTTGCTCAACAGTGTTTTATAACCAAATATCTCATAAAAATTTAGTTAGGACTTTGATGTGCTCTATGAATTTGTGTCAAAAGATTTGTGGTAGGCTAAGTAAAAAATATTGTGCAAATAAAAAAAGGGGTTTTATACTTGTTTTAAACATTAAATACGTCCCTGTTCTCAGCCATTTTAAACAGTTTTCTGTGTTTGTTCTATTGCTATGTTGAAGTTCTGATATTAGCATGTTCTTGGGCATCCCCCTCAAGACCTGCGTCCCTCTGTCAGACAAATGATGTATTGGCTTTCGAGGAGAAATCTAATGCATGTGTTGCCAGCTTGACTTCATAAGTGTTGCAATGTATTCTTGTAGGTCTACAGAGTCACTGCAGGACAGTGAAGGCAAACTTTCCCCCTTCTAGGAAACAGAGCTCCTCCCCACTTTCCCTACACCCACTTCTGCTTTTTGGACTCTGTGTCATTCAGACTATTTGCACTAGTCAGACCAGCAGACTGCTCAGAGGAGCAGCAGAAAGCCCAATCCGTTTCAACAATGAGCAACAGGCCTGTTCTTGTGAATGTGGAAAAGTGGATTGCAGAGAACCAGAATGCTTTTCTGCCGCCAGTGTGCAACAAGCTCATGTGAGTAATTACGGGGGTTTTCTTTTGCAACAGAGTGCAGTTTTGATGAATAGACAAATAAACAACTAACAGGGTTCCACAGACTATTTGAGGCCATGTAGCGAGTCCACTGTTGTCTGTAATTACTCTTTCTCTCAGGCACGTTTCCCAGTTGACTATCATGTTTGTTGGAGGTCCTAATACCAGGAAGGATTATCACATAGAGGAAGGGGAGGAGGTAAGAGAGAAGAACTGATTTATTTTGCATGATTTCTCACTTCCACCATGGATTACTTAGTGCAAACTTTGAGCATAACCTTTTCCAGCGATCATCATCAGGAAGAGGAGAGACATATGAAAGTCTACAGGACTGCTGTTATTTTTGCAGTCAGTTCTTGATTTCACTGCTGTACAGTCACAGTTATCTCCACATCACAGTTAACTCCCTACTTGCAGTTTGCCACACAATAGCTGCCTCTTTAAGCAAGACTTGCAAGACTATTTGCTTTTTCTGTTGGCAGTGTACAGTGTCAAAGTATAAAGGGTAGTCAGACGACAGGCACATGCAACATGCAACATGCACCAAGCTGTTACTCAATAGTGAGTTTTAGAGTTGTGGTAATTTTCTGCACGACCCTAAACATTTCTTTGATCATGTCTGATAAAACAATTATGTAATTGATGCAGCAAAACCAGAGATATCATCTTATTATTCCACACGTTCTTCTTCCTTGTCAAAACCTGGCGCCTACACTACCCACAATGCAATGTGTCCGCCGTCAGTTCGGTCAGAGATTCTAGTAATGGCTAATGTAGCCTGGAGCAGCTAGCCTCAAGCAGAGATGAGGAGCGGGCTACTGAGGTCTGGTCAGCTCACTTGTTTCTGACTCCGCACCCCCAGATTGTTTTTTCTTTTTCAAACTTGTAGTCTTCAGCCCCAACCGACGCTGACTCAAGTGACATCACATGAGGCAATTTATCAGACTTCACACAGCTCCCTCTGGAGCCACAAAAGGCTTAATACAACTTTTTCACATATGCAGTGGTACTCCTCAACACTTTGATGTGTTTCCCTTTAATCAGTTCTTTTGTCTTCCACTTCCTGTTTTAAATAGCTGTTCTTCCAGCTGAAGGGGGACATGTGTCTGAAGGTGATTGAAAATGGCAAACACAAGGATGTGCACATCAAGGAGGGAGAGGTGAGCTCTGATATGCTTTTATAAACTGTTTTTACGGAGTCCACCTTGAGGCAGTACAATTCACTCTGTTGCTGCTCCTTTCAGTGGTTTAGGATTTTCGTCTAATGAAGATGAACTGGTCACATATACAATGCTCCAGTGCATCTTTGTCAGTTACTATTTGTCTCATTCACACTGTTTTTCTCTGTCAGTCTGCATTGCATTTATTTCTTCCCCATTTTTAGATGTTCCTGCTGCCTGCTCGGATCCCCCACTCCCCCCAGAGACAGGCCAACACTGTGGGGCTGGTGGTGGAGAGGAGACGGCTGCTGACTGAGACTGACTGCCTGAGGTTAACTACTGTAACTTTTTTTTTACTCATCTCTGTTCTGACAATAGGTTTGTCACCTATTGTCACACCATAACTGTTTCCATTTGCAAAACAGCAAACACATGTTCCGAAAGGTGTAGTGTTCTCAAAACTCTTAATTCAGTCTTCAAAAATCACATACTGGTGTCTAAAAAGAAGATTCTGTAAGAGAAACAGACAGCAAAAAGAAAAGCAGCCACCTTTTTCAACACAGAGCATCAAATCACAAGTTCAAACCTGCAGTCAGTTAGAGGTGATACACACAAAATTGAAAATAAAATCAACAAAATACTTTAGGTTCTCTGTTTACTGCTTGTCTACGAATTAGTTTAGGTCACAGACTTTTATCCACATAACCTACTGTAATGCTCTCCCTGGTCAGACACCTCAGATAAAATAGTTTGTGTGACACATCCAGCCTTAACATGACTACACTTATGTCATCACAGGCCAAGTCCATGACCTGAGTGAGTTACCTGGACATGAGATTTGAGTTAGTATTTCCCAACACCAAATAAATTAATAATAATAAAGAAAAGTCACAAACACTCCTAAACTGCTGCACTACAGTCTGATGAAACCTCACAATTGTCCAATATGACATCATATTGTCCATCCATGGATTTTCCCATCGTACAGTCACACACCCCTACTGTACATCACAGCTGCTTATCTCTTTGCTGTGCCTCTTTACATGTGACTTCATACTGATTCTAGAGTCAGACGTTTTGTACCTTTGGATGTTTTCACACTGAATGAGCCGACACAACAGAAACAGACTTCTCTTCATTGGGAACAAGATTGGAAATATTACAAGCAGAAGATTCATGTCAACACTCTTGTTAAATGTTTCTCTATAGCTGATGGTTGTGGAGAGAAACTGTTCACTAAACTACGACATGCAATACAAAGACTTCCTATTTTGTATCTCAGAAGTACATTCTAACTAACTTTAGGGTTCAGTAAGAAAGTAACAAAACAGACAGATATGTAAGAGTTCCAAGCAGCATTAACATTAGCGTGTGTTGGTGCTTTCAGGTACTATGTGGACAACACCACTGATACCCTGTTCGAGAAATGGTTTTACTGCCAGGATCTCGGAACCCAACTGGTGCCAGTAATCAAAGAGTAAGACATCTTCATTGTCATCTACACACATCGACTCCATCAGAGCAGGTCATTTGTTTTAACTGTTTAACTGGTTCACTTGCAGGTTCATGGCATCAAAGCAGTGTAAAACAGGAAAACCTGATCCAAGTGAGTTGTTCTGAAGTTACTTGTCTTGTGTCTAACCCCTGTCAATTTTGAACTGGTGACGTGGTTATCTTTGGATGGACAGATGAAGTCTTCAGAGAGCCTCCGTTCCAGATGAACACCATGAACGTGATGTCACCCTTCTGCTTCAAAGACTGGCTGGACAGACAGAGGCCGTCCCTGGCCAGCGGCGGGCCCACTGACATGTTCGGAGCTCAGTTTGAGACAGAGGTACCAGGCGTCATGTTATCAGATGTATTTTTATAAACAGTTTTACAGTTTCAAATTCTTGTTTGGTGTCAAATAAAATGTGTCTGCAGCACAGAATATTAAAAATCTGATTTTTAATCATGTTTAGTTATCACTTGATCAGATAGTTGCAGATTGAAATCATAATTTTGCCTATTTTAAGCTATTTCATTCAGACAGAGCTACTTTTGATTAAGTCAAGCCCAAAATCCCAAATTTGCCTCAACGGGCTTCACAAGCTGTACAGCATATGACACCCTCGATTCGGATTACGAAAAACTCTCCAAAAACAAGGGAAATTTAACGAGGGAAAAAAAGAAGGAAGAAACCTCATGAAGAGCACCAGAGGAGGGATCCCTTTGCCAGGACAGACAGACATGCAATAGATGTTGTGTGTACAGAATAGACCAAAGCAGCAATAGTAAAACTACAATATGGTAAGGTAAAGTAAGGTCCAGTATAAATCATGCATTAGTGTTTCAGTAGCAACAATCAGGTGTCATATTTTCAGTAGCAGTGAAAGATTTCAAACAATACCCGGCCCTAATGAAAACGTATGTACTCTAATGTCAATTTTTAAACCGTGACCTAAAGTTTACCTTAGCATGTAAAAAATTCAAAAAGTGGATAAGGTGCACGTAACGATGTGTATAAAGCCAGTGCTTCATATTATTATCCTATGTTGTTACTGGTAGTCTTTATTGCTGACCACTGTCAGAATGCATCATTTTAACGCTATAATGAAATGTTTTGGTAAAGCAAAGTGTAACTGAAACAAAATCAGAACCCGGAGAGGCAGTTTTGGCATTTTCCTGCGTGAGGAAATTCCATACGACCAAGGGCGTCACTTTGTGTTGAAAAGTGGGACATAATGATGGCACAGGTGAAAAAACATTTTTTAAACGGTATACGAAAATACTCAGCAGAAAATGCACAACAACGTCAACCGCGCAAGTAACAGTCATCCATATGCATCATTGGACAATGCACATTTGTTTCTTCTATATTTACATTGTATGTTATCTTATTGTGCAAATAAGCCTTTCTCGTTTGTTAGTTAACATTTCTTGGTGCGAGCTACTCTTCCAGAACGTTTTTATCAAATCATGCTTTTAAAAAGTGATGGGGACAAAGTCGGCCATTTCAAAATGTGGTGGGGACCCAATGTAAATGACACCTATGGCTACGACTAAGCTTGGATGTTCAGTATTGCATTATAAATGAAAATAAGTTACAGTGGATTTGATACATTTTCAAACGACGAGATGCAATAATGCTACATCTTATGAACGTGACAGGCAATGGTGTTTGGACCTGGGCAGACTGAGACGTCAGTACGGCAAAGTGATGTGTGGATTTGGCAACTGGTATGTTCTCTAAATGTGCTGTTCCTTCTGTATGTAACCCGTCTCTCAGTGTGTGTGTGTGTGTGTGTGTGTGTGTGTGTGTTTGTGTAGATGCTGCTGTCCCTAAGTACGATGTACCTGTGTCTGACCCACTGCGTAACAACCAAACTCTCAGTTTGTAAGTCTTCTTTCGAACCACCTTCTTTTCTCATCGCTTTCTCTCTCTGTCACTCAGGAGGGATCCTCAAGAGTTACTATGAGCCAGCAGGAGTTCACCCTTTCTGCAGGAGACAGTTTACTCATTCCTGAACAGAGCCAGTGAGTCATTATTGATGATTAATGACAAACTCTTCCAGTCTGTGTACAAATTATTAGGGTTGTAGGGTTGCTTCTCAAACATTCAGATGTAGTTAATGGAGGGGATTTGGCAGTAATGACTTGAGATACTACTTTCAAGTTTTTGATTTTTACCTCAGAAAAATCAAGCATGGCTTCTTCTTCTTCTTCTTCTTCTTCTTCTTCTTCTTCTTCTTCTTCTTCTGTAGGTACCAGTGGCAGAGAGATGAGGGGACTGTTGCCCTGTTTGTGGTCCAAAACCCTGAGCGGAAGAGACCCTGAGCATTGCTGCCAATTCACACACACACGCACACACACATTAAATATCTGTTCATTTCGCAATTCAGCCTCTAATGCGGTGGTTTGCCGTGAGATGAATTCATTTGCTCCATTTTACACAGGAACTGGGTCCAAAAGCCTCCAACTGCCTCATAAACTGTGGTGACGTGGTATGTAGATATTCTCTGGAAGTAAAAACAAGTAGAGAAGAAAATCAGTATCACCATTATAAACCTGAAAAATGTCAGCAATACACATTACAGTCACAGTCCTACAGGTTTCAACAAGAGTCAGGATCAGTTGTTTTCAGATGATATTCATGTTGCCTGCCAAGTTCAGATTCCTATTTCACCAACACCATGCAAATTCTGAGGGTCTTTTCCAAAGTAACCCAGAACTGACTGGACATGAATTTAGAGCAGATTTGGCTGTGACATGCTTGGACATATTTTTCCACTGAATTATTTGTCTTCCAGAAATGGGTGCAGCTATTGATTAGACCACCCAATCCAAAAATTGCACGTATCACATATCGTCATGCTCATACAGTATGCTCGGTTTTTGTGAATATAAACTGCATTTCTCTGAACTCTGAAGAATGACTAATATCCTTAAAGTGAAACTCCAATCAAACTGTCTTTTCAGTATCAGATGAACATAAACAGCATACTGATGGACAGCACAGAAGTATATTTTGCTGTAGGAGGGATTTCATGTTTCTGTGGACACTTAGATACTTTTAGTGTTTTTTGTTTTTGTTTTCGGGTTTGTTACATTGCCTTCAAAGATCTGCTATTTATAGCGGGGCCTTTAGCAGAACGGCATCAGAGATTTGCTTATGGATATTTGAGAAAAGTTGTTTATGTAGCCTGTACAAATGATCATTAAAGTGCTAAAGAATCAAATGAAATTAAAAAAACTAAATTTCCAGCGACTGTTATCTGGATCTGATAAGTGTTGAATGGAGAGTTGCTTGTTCATTCACATATATGACTGGTTTTGGAATTAAAAAATATAAACATGTCTGATATTTACTGTAACTGGCCTACAGTTTTTTGTCTTTTTTGTCAGTCTTTGTATTAAGTGAGTAGTGACTTAAAGCAATACTTTAAAGACATTTTAGGAAAAGATTCACTTTCTTGCTGACATTTAGATGAGAAAGTCAATACCTCTCAAGTCTGTGCGTTAAGTACAGAGTTGGACCCAGGAGGCGATTAGCTTAGCTTAGCATGAAGACTGGAAGGAGGGGGAAACAGCTAGCCTGGCTCTGTCCAAAGTTCAAAATGATTCCTAAAGTTCACCAATTAACCCTAAACCTTTGAAAATAATGGGGCCTCGGAGACCCAAGTCAGATGAGTCGAAGGGGTCTGAAGGGGTTTACACGTTAATTTTGGGGTCGATTGGTGTGGGCCTTTAAAGTGAATTTTAACTTCGCATCTACTTCCTACTTACAACTCCTAACTTCGTTGTTTTCAATTCAGTTTTATTTATATAGCGCCATATCATAACAAAGTTATCTCAGGGCACTTTGTCATAAAGAGCAGGTCTAGACCGACTCCTTATGTTTACAGAGACCCAACAATTCCCACCAAGAGCAAGCACAAGTGACAGCAGCAAGGAAAAACTCCCTTTTAACAGGCTCTGGGTGGGCGGTCATCTGCCTCGACCAGTTTTCAGTCGGGCATAACATTACAGTAAAGTCCACTTTGGCACACACTTTACTTCAACTTTCCATCTACTTCCTACTTCCAACTTCGTTGTTTTCGACCAATCAAAAGGCCTGCCTGAAGGAAGTAGAGGACCTGACCCGCTGGTGTCAGGACCTGAACGTCAGCAAGACTAAGGAGTTGACAGTGGACTTTAGGAAGAAGCAGGGAAGGAACTGCTGGACAGTACCTTGGTGTCCACATCACCAAGGGCCTGACCTGGGTTCTGCATACTGACTCAGTGGTGAGAAAGGCAATGCAGAGACTGTTTCACCTCAGACGCTTGAGGAAATTCCGGGTATCCCCTCAAATACTGAGGAATTTCTACCCCTGCACCATCAAGAGTGCCCTGACGAGGAACATCACTGCCTGGTATGGAAACAGCACCAAACAGGACCGCAAGGCCCTGCAAAGAGTGGTTAATTCGGCTGAATAGGCGGTGCTCTACGCTGCCTAAAGGATATTTACACCAGGCGCTGCAAGAATAAGGCTAGGAGAATCATTAAGGGTCCCAAGCACCCGGATAACGGCCTTTTCTCCCTGCTGTGGTCTCCTGTGGAGCTGAGAGGCTCAGGAAGAGCTTCTACGCTCTGGCCACCTGGATCCTAAATGAGGTCACTGCCTAAGACTGCCCCCCCATCCTCCAATCATACACATACTGTATATTTATTACTATTCCTATTCTATTTAAACTTTAATGCACAAATTGAAGGAACTGGCTGGATTACACTGTGATTGTACCTTATATGATTACATGTGACAAATCAGCTTGATTGACGGATTGATTGATTGATTGAATGAAATCATGCATCTCATTTTTTCATTCATACACGAACAGAAATGACAATTTGTGGTTTTAGAGGAGTTATGTGCTATAAAGGTGTCTTGGTGACTAGCAGACGGCGTGGTGGCTACCTGGAATCACTGTGAGTTTGCCAGGCCACAAGTGGACACTCGGGGAGTCATTACACGCAGCTAAGAAACAGTCGGGCACAAAACCCCCATAAACCCACAGCTTGTTTGGTTTTTGTTCAAGCTAGCTCTTTCCCCCTTTTTCCAGTGCTAAACTAAGGTAACTGTCTCCTGCCTGTAGCTTCATATTTAACAGACAGATATGAAAGTGGCGTCCATCTTTATATCTAACTCTTAGAAAGTAAGCAAATGAGCTTATTTCCCAAAATGCCAAACTATTCCTTTAGCACTGTCATTAGGCCATTAGGTCATTTTTCCAACATACAATCAGTCTGTGAGGGGAAAAAAAACAAAAAACGCTCACAGATTGAACTGAAGACAGTTGTCAGATTTAGGTGCAGCATGTGCACCAATCTTTTAATATCAAAATGTCAAAAACTCATGATAGTGTGGTGTAAAACAATGTCCATAATTGCTTTGTAGTGGATTTTGGAAGCCCATTATTCCAGATTGATATTAGATCAGTTGTGCAGTCTTATTCTCAGAGTGTTCCTGATCACATGCTTCTCTGCTATAAATGCTGCCACAGCCCAGGGCAATGCATACTCCAGTGTCACCAGTCCTCCCAAGTTGTACCTATAACCTGAGTAGTCCCAGGGACAGGCCCCCAGCAGCTTCAGCCCTGCTCCCCAGCTGAACTCCCATAGGTAGATGAACACGATGTAGGCCGTCAGGCGCACTGGCAGTGGGAGATGCCGATCCAGCAGCCGGTACCTGAGGCTCTCCATGGAGTAGATTGCGGTAGCATACATAGGCAGCGCCCACAGGCTGCTGTGACCTGCCAGCCTCCTGTCCTGGGTGCTGCACCAGTCCCACACAGCGGTGAAGGCCACCTCACAGAGGCAGCCGTGCAGTGCGTACACATAGAGGCGAACTACAGCAGAGAGAGGACGACTTGAGACGCTCCCATGTGGCTCTGCTGGGGCTTCATCATCACCACCAGTCCCTGTCACAAAGAAACTGTAATTACTGTACGTGTTTGGCTCATATGGAGAGTTTTATAAAATACCCAAAATGTGGGAAAAGTGTTCACAAAAACAAACCTGATGAAGCTATTAAATAACTTTAGCAAAGATTCCTTATACTTTAGAGTGAAATGAACTTCAGGCCAACATATTCAATCTATAGGTAAAAAAGAAAATTACAGTAACAATTACCATTCCCTAATATCATAGTTAGTATAAAATATGTAAATGAGTTAGATTATTTATGATAAAGTTGGCAAACAATCTGTCACAATATAAGTTAAGTTAAGGGGTTACAGTGATACATTTCTGTTGCAATGCCTATTATTGCTAACTTTCTGTTCTTTAATGATTGTTTAAAATGTAACAAAGTAAACTTCTAAAAGTAGTAGTTCTACATTTTGGGAAATCTTTGCTCATTCCTTTTTTTTGCTGAGAGTTAGATGGATGATCAGCACCACAGCATTTCTTGGCCAGGGGCA
The DNA here is from genome assembly GCA_002120245.1 of Maccullochella peelii. Classification (NCBI taxonomy): domain Eukaryota; kingdom Metazoa; phylum Chordata; class Actinopteri; order Centrarchiformes; family Percichthyidae; genus Maccullochella; species Maccullochella peelii. Next base: position 42,207 of record LKNJ01001793.1, on the reverse strand, counting down.
GTAAGCTCCTGAAGTCTCTGCTGATTGTCTGGCAGCGTCACAGTGACGATAAGACTTCGCCTAGCCAAAAAGTAGTTTGACACACAATCCCCTTGTGTTGTCATTTTTACTCAACAGTTTTTGTACAGTTTAATCATAAAAACTATGTTAATTTGTGACCTTTAGAAGAGCTGGTCGGTGGATTTTGTCACCTTTGAACACAACCAGGCAAGCTGTTTGACTCCATTTCCAGTCTTTATGCTAAGCTAAGCTAAGCTAACCAGCTGCTGGATCCAACTACATAGATTACGTGACCATGAGAGTGGTATCAATCTGCTCATCTTACTCTCGGCAAGAAAGCAAAAAAATGTATTTCCCAAAATCTTGAACTATTCCTTTAAGTTAAAACTTCTGAAGTTAAAACACACCTAAGTTAAAGTAAAATGACTGACTACTACAGATAATGCAAAACTGTTTCAGTGACAGGTGCTGCCCAATCCGTACATTTCTGACCATATTAATCTGAGATATATAGTGTGTAAATAAAAAGTTCTACATGAAAAGAGGATACAGGTTTCTCAGCTGATCATAATTCAAAGTTTATGTACACTGGGATTATGAGTTGTTCCTTCCCCTTATGTTTTCATCCATGAATGTGAAGTATGGTGATCCAAATTGGCACATCAAAAAATCAAGAAGTAGATAATTAGCCTACTGCAACAAGTGCAATAATGAGAAGCATTTTGTTTTAGTAAAGTTACGACTATTGGATAAAAGGGGTGTTGTTCCTGGCATTTTTCTTACTGAGCATTGTGTATTATTGACACTGTTAATCATGAAATTCTCCACTCTAAACAATGAATCTTCATTTTTTAAATGGGTGGAATCATACCGCTTAAACCAATCTCTTTATAGAGAAAACACAGTGTCTCCTGTGTGTTACAACTTTTGTTTTACTTTGATCTTCAGTTTAAACAATCATAGGATATATTAAACTTTTACATTTTGACAGCTAATGTTATTTCTTTTTGGAAGAGCCCTTCTTTTTTCTAGATTTTCTTCCCCACATTATAATACCTCCAGCGCGCATACAGTCCTGTGTACATACACACACAGCAAAGTGTACATGCTCTAATATGGATTAACAGGCTAATAGCCCAGTTTAGCAAGTTAAAGGCTTGGGGAGTTTTCAACAGGTTTTCACTCTGCACTAGAAAAAAGTGTCTTTTACCAATGCCATGTCCACTCGGTGCCTGTCCCTGTCATTCAATTCACCTCAAAAGAAAATAGAGTCAACAATGTCTCACAATAGCGTTGAATCCAATCCATCACATCAGCCGAGGTTAGGATGCAGTGACAGGAAATGCCATGTTATGCCTCAAAGTGTGGTCTTCTACAGTTATCTAACATGATAAACAACAAACAGTAATAATTCTCACCTTGGTCATTACTACCTTGCGTTCTCCTCGCATTTAGTTTTCTCGCCTCCATCCCTGGGCAGCATATGCGTCTCTGTGCCTTTGTAATCCCTCTGTTTCCTGTGTTGCCTTTGTGTGTGTGTGTGTGTGTGTGTGTGTGTGTGTGTGTGTGTGTGTGTGTGGATCTTGGGCTAAACATTAAGCGGCTCCATGTTATCAGAGTGAGACAGTGATGTCTCTGTCACAGGCTGAGGTCGTGAACCAAGGGACAGACCCAGGAAGCAAACTTGGACCACCTGAGGAAAATATTTCTGTACACATGTAGTATCAATAAAAGTATTGATCACACAGTGGGAGACTGTGGCTGCATGAATAGTCTCTTTTGAGCATACAGTAGTACAAGTAGGCAAATGTATTGATGTGTGGTTTTTGGAGGGCAAACTTGGAGGTTATCAGTGAAGAACAGTAGCTGGGTGTGTCAGGGATGCACACATATTGATAGATACAAGACCTGACTGTGAGACGTCTATTGGATTTTAAAGTGCATCCATATTTGTTTAAAAAATAAAAAAATTTCTGCACACCTGAATGTGTGACAGGTGCGTGGGGGAAAGGTGCAACCTGAGAACAATGAGAAGAACTCCCGCACACTGTCTTGCTTACTGCTGAAATCTACATTTTTTTATATGTTTCGGTCTGTCCGACCTTCCTCAGGTAGATTAGAATAGTTTTCGAATTTCGGTTCCCAACCTGCCAGCAGTCGTGATATATTTTGGACATTTGCAAGGCCATATTTCAGACTACATAAATATTTGTGAGTTGATCATTTAAAAGGAAGGCAGAAAAAATCTAGAAAAAAATGATTCAAAAGGTTCTGAATGTTATTTATGAATTTACAAATAACACAAACATCATCATAATAGTTAGGGATATGTTCAAGTTCAAGTTATTGTTTTAATTTAGGCTGCATTAAAGAGATTTATGGTACTTTGTGAAGATTGTTATTAGTCAATCTACAGTTATAAAAATGAGTAACTAGAATTCATTCACTAAGCACTGACAGCAAGACATATAAACACATACTGTATAAATATGGATGCAGAGCTCTACTAATAGAGTTTCATACAACGTAACCATAAAGTGTCTCTGAGAGCAGATGTCAGTGCTGACATGGTGCCACTGCTGGGTCCTGTGTGTTTGTTTTGTGTGTACTCTAATAAAACAGTGGACCTCTAGATCAGAGTCCAGTGATTCTAGCAAACACACCTTTAGGGCTTGGAAGGGGGACTGCACCACTGTATGGAAGTCAATGACCATAAAGTAATCGAGCTGACAAAGGTCGGACTGTTCACACAGCTGACTCTGTGTGTGTGTGTGTTGCATTGTTGTGTACTGAGTTGACGCCAAAGAAAGTTTGATTAGGGTTAGGGTCACTTATGATCAATGTTGAGCCGGATGGGTACGGTAAATTTAATTAACCCAAATTAGATTAAAATTACAGTTTTTTCAGGCAGGCCTTTTGATTGGTCGAAAACAACGAAGTTGGAAGTAGGAAGTAGATGGAAAGTTGAAGTAAAGTACAGTTTTTTTTTCAATTGTTTACAGACGTTTTCTGAAAGCATACCTCATATTCTCAGAACTCTACACACAAATCCAAAACCACACTCACACACACACACACACACACACACACACACAACAGGCAAAACTCTGCATTCAAAACAATGTTATGTCTTTAGTAAAATGGTATTTTGTGTTGAAATGCATGCTGGCCGACAGGGGCAAATGCGCTGCAACGGACCAAAACATTTCCAGTAGGATAAACATGCTGCAGCTTCACAAATGATGCCAATTCAAAATCACAGGCAGAAACGCTGCAGAAAGCCAAAACAAATACATTAACAGCAAACACGCTGCACATACAGAAACGATGCAAAGTCAAAAACACACAAACCCCGACAACAAATGCACCAGAAAAGCACTAAACACAAGTCCACACACCGAAAGTCCTCAAAGGCCTCTGGGGGTAGAGCTAAGTGGAACAGGTTGAGAAAGAGAGAGACCAGACAGAAGACAGAGCGTTTGTTTGTTTGGATGTGATGATACGATTTGAAACAGAAAAGGACCATACGGGGCAGACTGACACTTTATAATTTCATAACTAAGTGGAAATTCTGATGCAGCATGATAGTACAAAGGTCATATATAAATACAGAGCATTTTACAAAATGTACACAGGAATTTACAGCACACAGGGTAGCTTAAATTATTGCAATGGAAGTGTACCACTGGCAGTAGCTACTACATATACAGTGATGTGTACAGTACCTACAGTATAGATTTACACCTACACATTTACAAGTATGGAATCACTGTGTCGTATTAACACATATTATACAGTAAATACAAATGTATCAAAGAGGTGAAATGTGTAAATGAGGATATGGATATACTTGAGGCAGAGTCTTTTCATGTAAACATAAATAAAAGTATTAATGTAAGTGTGTGTGCATCAATACAACATTTCCTTGTATGTCACATAAAGGTTCTTTAGTAGGACAAGAAAGTGTAACAAAGGTGCAATTATGGACCATTATACAACTGTGACTCTCAAATACGAGAAGTGAATGTTTCGCAGCGTCTTTTCCCTGGAACATCGTTACCCTCGTCATGTTATGACAAGCCCTCAGAGGATGCCAGCTTTTATACAGAGAGAGCTGCAGGGATCTCGTCTCACTCGATCCCTTTCACTGCTTGAAAGGTATTTGTACGCGTTGGTGTCTTCATCTGCTGAATGCATCGATAAGACAACTCTGACTTCTCAAAAGGAGTGGGTTCTTTTAGATCTTTTAGAGGGAACAGTGTTGACTGCTGGTGAGTGCCAACATTTAACCTTTTTCTGTATTCTGTATTGCGCGTTCATTTTGAGTTTAGACCTTTAAAAGACTGACAGCAGAGTTTTTACTATCATTGATGTATCTCATCACTAACATTGCAATATGAAAGCAGTTGAACTATACAACGTTTTGTAATATATAAAGTGATATAGAGTATAGATTGGAGAAAGCAAAATTGTGTTGGCATACAATTTCACACATTTCCTCATATATTGTAATAGTCCTGAAAGAATGTGTTCTATGAACCTATAACATTGCTTTATCATATGGAAAGTTTGGATAAAATGTTTATAAAAAGTCTAAAATTGCTTTTAAAGGTAAAGTACATGGCACATATGGGCAGAAATGACTGTAGTTACAAACACACCTTCTTATTTTAAAGGAATAGTTTGACATTTCAGGAAATATGTCTATTCGCTTTCTTGTTGAGAGTTACATGATAAGAATGATACCACTCTCATGTCTGTCTGCTAAATATGAGCTTAGCTTAGCATAAAGACTGGAAACTACTGAGACACGAGAGTGATATCAATTTTATCTTCTTATCATCTAAGTCTCAGCAAGAAAGCAAATAGGCATATTCCCTGAAATGTTAAACTTTTCCTTTAAGACACCTAACTGGCTGCTGGCTGTAGCTACATATTAACTGTACAGACATGAGAGTGATACCAATCCTCTCATCTCACTGTTGGCAAGAAAGCGAAAAAGTGTATTTACATTTACACATATTCATTTGGCAGATGATTTTGTCCAAAGCAGCATACAAATGAGGTACAATCTAAGCCACAGTAGATTAAGAAGAAGCCTTTGCGAATAAGCGCTGCAACACTCGGTTGCATGTATTCCCCAAAATGTCAAACTTCTGCTTTAACTATTTGATCCATGAAATATTAAGGTCTTAATAATAACTTTAGTAACACCTTTCTCTCTCCTTCTCTCCTCTTTGGAAGTTAGAACATTAGATCTGCTGAAAATAAGGAGCTTTTGAAGAACCAGAGAGATCAGACTGCATTCAAAGCTGAATTGGATTTGGTGACTGTTGCCAGCGAGGAGATGAATGAAACTAACACTTTCATGCATTGCAAATCCAACCAAGAATTTGGAACTTCGTTCCTGCTTTTTGTCATGATCACTGAGATGATTGTGGGCCTGCCCGGAAACATAGTAGCCTTGTGGATCTTCTGGTTCCGCATGAAATTTTGGAAACCCCACACTCTCTTCCTCTTTAACCTGGTTCTAGCTGACTTCCTGCTCCTCGTCAGCGTGCCCTTCCGCATTGACACCCACCTCCGAGGGGACCACTGGATGTTTGGACAGGTCTGGTGCCGCATCAACCTCTTCATGCTGGCTGTCAATCGCTCTGCCAGTATAGCGTTCATGACAACTGTGGCACTGGATCGCTACTTTAAAGTGGTCCATCCACATCACTGGATCAGCCGTATGACTTCAACTCAGGCGTGTTGGCTCGCAGTCCTGATGTGGACTGTTGTGATTGCCATTCGGATTCCGTTGTTGACCACCAAGCTCCTCCACGAGGATGGCAACGTCTCCCTGTGTCGCAGCTTCAACTCCTACAATGAAATCCCTTTGGGGATAACAATATACTACGTGGCCTTCATTGTAGAGTTCTTCCTGCCCTGGTCCTTGCTGCTGTTCTGCTCAGGCCGGATTGCATGCTACCTGCACGAACGGCGGATGGACAGGCAGAAAAGGGTACGGAAGGCCATCCGAACAGTCGGAGTGGTCAGTTTGGTGTTCACCATCTGCTTCATGCCAAGTATCCTCACAGGCTTGGGTGGGGTGTACATCAAGTATTTCCACCCCACGGACTGTGCGTCCTACAAGCTGGTCATCCAGCTCTTTGTCATATCCATCGGCTTCACCTATCTCAACAGCGCTTTGGACCCTGTCATCTACTTTTACTCTAGCTCCATGTTTCTTGATGCCATCAAGAGCTCCATCAGCCACCTGGGCTTTGTGAAGAAGAATGTCAGACCAGCCAACAACACAGCCAATAACTGCTGAAAGGCAAAAATAATAAAATATTATATTTGTTTTAATGGATAGATTTCCCCAGAACAATGGTGGTACTGAACAGGAACAGGAAATGTTATTATCACAGGGAAATTTGTGCTACAATAGTACATGCATTGCATACACAACAACTGCATTGAGAGCATGAACTATATTGTACATGACATGCTATGAATACACAAAAAGTAGCTAAAACAGTTATGCAGTAGTTACACTGGCTAATGCTTGTAAACTAGAACACTGGAGAGGGTTAAAAGTACAGAAAAGACTCTGTTTTCCCTTAGCTGATGTTTCTTTCCTATTCTATATTTGACATGATTAGTTGATTAGTTTCGAGCAAGTGTTTCTTATCGACTAATCTCAGTTACCACAGTATGTGTATTTATATTTTAGTCTGGGTAACGCCCCTAGGTTGATGACAGGAATGCTGCAGATGAATGCCCTGACTGACTGATACAAAGTACAGGGAGCTTTGTTATAACATTCATAACATCAGAATAAATACACTGACCAGTGGAGTTCCTGCAAATGTTCAATATTCATGGGTATGAATGTCAATAAAAGCAGTTAATGTAAATGTGTGTGTTAATTTGTTGGCATTCACTGTATCTATTTCTTTCTATACAGGATGTCTACTGATGCTATTCTTAGAGGTGTTTATGATAATGAAGGGATAACAAAAATGTTATTGTATTATATATGTATATGCATTATATTATATTAAATATTTAAATATGAATCAAGGAAAAAACAAATGCATAGCTCTTGAAATATGATTAATTATTAACTCAGTTCTAATTGGCTTTAAGACTGTGGGGACTGTGTGATTTCTTTTCATTATTTGTTTGTTTACAGTTTTATTATCTTCAGTCTCCTCAAATGTGCCCTCTCCTGTGTACTTTTACTTTTATTATGATCAGAAAAGGTATGTGTGTGGATTTGGGCTGTTGATATTAGCCATTCGGAAGTGGGCAAATGTTTTGCAGCAGAATCAGGGAATCACAGCAATGAACTCAGCAGCAAATAGAGTGGCCAAATTCATCTCATTACTAATGGTGTACGTATTAAAGTGACAGGGTCGCTTCTTCTTACTAACATCTTATTATTGAGCTACACTAGCCTACACTCTATACAATCAATATCTTTAGCAGAACATTTACACATGCGACCCTGCAACACTGAGTCCTGTGTAGGATTGTCTACTTGTCTACTACTATTAAACTACGATGCCTAATACGACTACAAAAAAGTGACTGATTTGTGGGCTTTATCTGGTATGAAAGGAGAGATGGAACTAATCCTTGCTAATTGGATGATTGTATTTTGTTTGCAAAGAAAAAGAAATTCAAAGGCAAATCAAATAATTAGATTTAGGACTGCTGACTTTAATACTGTAGGTACTGTTGTTTGCAGTCTGGGTTGTTTTAGCCTGATAGTCAGACTGAATAGCCATTTCGTTTCACTTCATTCATATTATAGTAGACTTTATAGTATAATTTGAAAATAATGCTATTCATAGATACTTTATTATCTTCTTGGAGGATATTCTTCTCCACTGTCAGTTGAAGATGTACACAGAGCACATCAGTACAACACCATGTACACATACACAACACAACAGACATACAATACGTCAGCACAGGTATTACAGGCAGTACAGTGAATATGCAAATGTTTGAAATGGACCAAAGGGTAATATGTAGCTGTATATCTATGAAAATGAGTAGATAAACAGAAAGACAGAGAGACAGAAGGTAGAGAGATAGACTGTTGGGCTTTTCACAGTAAACTTAATAATCATTCCTGTTTGACTGAGGACTGCTGTATCAAGCTACTTAAAAGAACGTCTGGTGTCCTCTCTAACTTCTGAATGTCCCTAAACCATTGCCATATAACATGAAATAGTGGAAGTTGAGAGGGTTCCTCCTACCTTATCAAAAACAATATTGTCTTAAAACAGCAGCAACACACAAATAACTAATTTAATGTCATCTTTCCCCAAGCTTGACAAAGATGTTGTTTTAACAATAGGTATGAGCAGTTATTTAAATTAGAGCATTGTCACTGGCCTGCCTCCATACTTTTATGACACAGTTCTGTGCCCTTAGCTCAACTTTCCCTGTCCAGATAATTATAAAATAATAGGCTACATTAGGCTGCTCGTTGAAAATAAATTGTTCAGTTGTTGCTAATGTATGCCTAATAACACCGCATGGCACACTAGAAGTAGTGAAAATATTGGTAACGGTACGCTACATTTGTGCTGCATAATAGTAAAGACTTCTAGCGGATGTCTGTTGTGTCTTCACTTTTTTCGGCAATAAATGTTTTACTTTGAAAATATGAAGGGCTGTCTGGGTTTCCTCGTATCTCGCGGTGGCTATGAGCATTACATAATTGACCCGTCCTTCTCATACAACCCTAGCTGTACAATGACCGGAAAGCAGCGCGGTCTCCGGGGAAGACGCTGTGAGGAAACGAAAAGCCACTACTGATATATTATTTCGCCATAGACTGAAAGTTGAGCCTATTATGGCACTGCTCGTATTATTGTTAGCGTTTCTCTCTGCTCACACGTTTTCATAGCGCTCCTGTAACAAATTGCTCTGTCATTTCACTATTATTAAATCCACCATTGTCTCTTCTTACTTTGAAATCCAAAATAAACGTTAGCGTCGAGCTGGTGCAACAGCATTAAAAAGTAAACGGAAACAGGAAATATGTAAACAGTTGGTTCCGTGCGACTTGTTTATAAACGCAACTATGGGGCAGACGTAGTGAGCTCCAGTGGCGCAATCGGTTAGCGCGCGGTACTTATATGACAGTACACTGTAGAGCAATGCCGAGGTTGTGAGTTCGAGCCTCACCTGGAGCAGTGTTTTGATACTGAACTAATGTTTCAGGCGAATCTACTTTATTTTCTATGACAAATATGAGAAATTATATTCACAACGAAATTCCGGTGGTGTCTCACTGTGACCAATTAACGAGGATGCGTACAGTTATACAGCTTTAAATATGAGGTACAAGGGCTTACAAACAAACTGCAAATCAGTAGATACCACAGAAACCATACAAAATGCCATAAAACAGGCTACATTAAGGTCCCTTAAATTCACTTACTATGGACACACAAAGTCAGTACATAAAATTTTTAAACATATTGGGAGGAAATAAATATTATTTACCAACAAAGATTATTATTATTATTATCCATTATTTATATCGATATTTTGTGACAAACCTGAAAAGAAAACCATCATATTTTAGTAAAATGATATGTAAGATATGACTCACAGTATTCTTTACAGCACAAACTCTTAAGTAGTATTTCAGCTTTACGGTAACCAGGGGGCAGTATCTCTCCATCTCTGAAAAGATCCAGTCTTTGAAAGTGTGGTGAGAAAACACATCACACATGTACTTACAGTAGGTTATATGCTGACTTCATATTTGCATCATATAATAATCATTTACAAATTGTTTAAAATGGATATCAAATTTGTAATGGATATCAAAATCCCACATCTTGCATGATGTGCGATTTGATATCCATTAACAAATAGTTAAAGATGGATTTCAAAACTCACATAATGCCCAAAAATAATCTTTGCAGAAAATAATACTTCAAGTCATCAATGTTGAAGTCATCAGGCTTCAAACTGTTTCCAGGAGACTCAGTTCTATCCTGGGACCAATTTATTCAGTTAACAAACTACAGCATATGGTCAACTTCATCTGATAAACACCATAACAGGTTTTAATTTCACGAGAGGAATGCAAAATTAATTTTCATGCAAGCACGTGATTAGATCATGAGTCAGTGTGAGGGAAAAGTGTTAATAAAGTTCAATAGATTATTGATCTGAAATGGCACTTTGCTATTCTGCCACGAGGGGTCGTTGCTGTCCACTGTTTCGACGTGGTAGTCTTTTTTTCCCCTCGTGACTGCTTGAATATTACTGGCTGTGACTGCTGTTTGAATGAAAACAGTGGGCTTTGCTCTTCCCACTTCTGCACTCTGTTCCTTGTGTGTGTTCTCATCTCTCACACATGCAGTTACGTTTTACACAAGCCGACTTTATTATCTAGTGGGAAACGCTGCAAGACCTGCACATTTAGATGTCTGAATAGGTTGTTCTTTAGTTTTTTTATGTATGTTGATGAAATGTGCTTTTTGGAGCATATATGCAAGTCACACATGTAGGAGTCATTTTCATCTTTCCATGCTGCCCATTAAAACATTTTAGAGTAGTGTAGGAGGAAAGTTATGGAGATATGATTAGTATTATGTATGCATGAATGGAAAGATGGCTGGACATGGACAGATATGATTCAAACCTCAATTCAACACACACTCACACTGGTTTCAACAGTCTTAACCCCAAGATGGATGAGTAAGATGCATATTATTGACTGTCACAAGCTCCAGAACAGAGCTAATGTAGAAAACATGGTCTGCTCAGAGACGTCAACTTGCGCCATTATCACTTGAGGCCAGATGCAATGTGCATGAGATCACTATTTTGCAAAAAACTCAGGATGTGTGTGTGTGTGTGTGTGTCCGTGTATAAGAGTGTTGGTTTGGGGTGTAAAGAGTACTCGATTACCCACTCAAGTAAAGATTATTTATAATTCACTCAAATGTGGGATGGGGAAAGCTCACACTCAAGACATTACCCTGTCTCATCTGATCTAATACTCACGCTGTGTCAGTTTTCCTGACCTTTTCATCACTCTCCCTAGCATCACTGTACCACACTTGTTTGTCCAAACATTTGCAGGAGAGTCTTTTTATTCCGTCAGTGTTGTCTTTTCTCCCCCTCCTCCCATAGCCGACTTCTCTCTCCTCACTCGGCCACCATAAACCAGACTTCTCCTCTGAATATGTACTTTATTTGTGTACATGTTAGAACAAATGTGAAAGTGTAGTCAATGTAGAGTGGTGAGTAAAGTATGAATCAGTTATCATTATAAGATAACAGCCATTAACCTACAGCATCAGATATGATTAGATTAGACGAAATGTGATGCGAAAAAATGAAGAAAAAGAGAGTGCTAAAGCTCAATTCTAAGTAATTTCAAAATAAACCTGTCATTCAACATAGTATATATAAGTGTTAGCATTGAGCCTACTGTCAAATAGAAAATGTAACAGTAGGCTCAATACATACTGTCTCTCAACATATAGTGTCTGCTAAAGTGTTAGCATGCAGCGCTACTGTCACTCAATTTAGTATGCTAAAGTGTTAGAGTAGAGCCTCGGGTCAGTCAGCTTAGTGTTAGCATGTAGCCTACTGTCTCCCACAGTATATGCTACAGTGTTGGCACGGAGTCTATTGTCTGTAAATGTAGTGTTTTCAAAATGTTAGCATATAGTTTAATGTCTCTCAAAGTGTGCGCTAAAGTGTTAGCATGGAGTCTTTGGCAAAGGTCTTACCATGCAGTTTACTGGCTCTCAACAAAGCACATGATAACATATTAGCATGGAGCATACCGCCAATGTCAATGTAGTGTGTGCAAAAGTTTTAGTGTAGAGCTACTGTCTCTCAGTATAGCATATGCTAAAGTGTTAGCATGGAATCTACTGTCTCCCAACACCGTGTATGTTAAAGTGAATGCATAGAGTCAGCTGTATCTCATAGCCCATGCTAAAGTGTTAGCATGGAGCCTTGACTCTCGCTTTATTGTATGCTAAATCTTCAAGCACTACAGTCTTGTATCTATTTTCCCTTCACTTAACAGGCCAACCTACCAAACACCGCTTTCCTTCACGGGACAAGGATTTTTCCAAATTATGTTTTGTCTCAAATCCAAACAATCTCTTGGTGATATTGGTTGCTCACATAAATTGTAATAGAACAGTGCACAGCGTACTAACAGCAGTATACCGGTTTACATACACTGCACATCTTTTTTGTTTTCATTATGTCAGAACAACCTGTGCAGCATTGTTAGATCAGAGGTTAGTATTGGATATACAGTAAGGTTCATATCAACCAGCTCATTCTACTTGGGACATATATTGTCTGTCTGTGTGTCTGTGATGATGTGGGTCATCATGTCTTTAGCTGTACAATAGCTTTGGTTTGTTATGATTTGAATATACAGCCCGCTGACCCATTTCATTCTAATGGAGAGGGGTAATTGGGATGTGTGTGTGTGTGTGTGTGTGTGTGAGTATGAGTGATAGTGTAATTAAAAGAGAGAAATTGCATTGGGACAAAATGTTTGATGGGAAAGGATAAGAGAGTGGGAGAGTGTGTGACGATGAGAGAGAACCACACAAGCCATGTGTGTGATGAAGGAGAGAGCTGAGAATAAACAGAACCCGAAGGCACCGTAACTGCGAGTCTATAGGTGATGTGGTAAAGCCTGTTCTCATATCTCTGCCCTGATCTGGCCTGCAGCGTTAATCACCTCTTCTCATTATCCAGCCATGTTCATTCACACACATCACTACAGAAGACTGTAAATCACTGTAGTCTTTCCCTATTAAAATATCACATTCATCACAAATGCTTTTATTTGATAAAGGATAAATACACTTGTTATAAATGCACACCAGCAGTGGTTATAATGAAGCCTTTATTTACCTGTTAAGACTACCAACTTTAGCTTAATTGCTTCCCACAAGAGCAAAAGGTTTGTTGGAGGATATACATGCATCAAAATTGAGCAAAAACAGATATTGCAACTGTTGAGAGGGTGACGCACAACTTCAAGCTCTAATGCGGCATTTCAGAGTTTTGAAAAGAGTCCTGCAACAGTATATTAAGATCTTTAGATCCAAGCCTGCCCCCAGCCTATTACTAACCACACAGCTATGTGTCACAGGCTATAATTCACATCTGTCTTTGGTTAGCTCTGAGTGTTCACTCACTATCTAGCTGTCTGACAGCTCCCAGGCCCAGCTGTTATGTATTGTGGCCCGTAGGCTCTGCTCATTACGTGTGAAGGTATAATTATTATCATTATTGTTTTTTTTCCCTTCCACTGCTCTCTCAAGCCTGGAGCAACTTCACTGATGAAGCGCCTGTCAAGTTCCAAAAAGGAAGTGATGTCATTTTGCCAGGCCGCACACCAGCAAACTTTGAGATCTCGTCAGAAGGGGAGGTGTGTGTGTGTCTGTGTTTATGTGTATTGGATATGACCTACGGCCAGGGAGGGTGACCGAGTTTTGAGAAAGACGTGTGATAATGTTTTGTTCCCAGGAAGCCAATTATGTGACTGTTCTACATGGGAAGTGTGGGAAATTTGGGGGTCATCTGGTGAAGAATTCCCAGATGTGCCATTTACATTATTTTAATCTCCACTTTCTCAAGGTAACCTGTGAACATCTCTCACACTTCATCATCATCATCATCATCATCCTTTTTAGCAGCAGCTGGCCAGGATAGCATTATGTGTGTGTGTGTGTGTGTGTGTGTGTGTGTGTGTGTGTGGGGGAATTGTTGTGTTACAGGCTGTTCACACATACCGACTCAAAAGCTGGAAGAGCAATAGGCTGCTATTCATTGTGAATGGGAGCTGAGCAACAGAGATTCAAAAGGCACTCAGCAACTGTCTCTCACAGCTATGCTACGGTGTTAGCATGGACTGTTTAGCGTGGAGTCTTCTGTCTGAGAAAAGCTCAACTTTAGGCAAATGTCCTTTGAGACATAACAACATGCCGATTGTGGACATGACCGCAATGCCACTCAGTATTGCCAGATCAGGTTTTTAAAACTGTTACGACAATGTGCACAGCGTAGAATAATAATAATAATAAAGACAGCAAACATAGCTATCCTGTACTCGGGAAATAAAATGTGTCCAAGAAGTCCAGTTTGAAGGACTATCAGACACAAAGACACTGAACAACTTTTTATACTTTTTATAATGGCAGCATTTTCGCCTCTGTCCTGACATTTGTGTGGTAAACAGGAGAATTATTAGGATGCTAAAGGTAAATGCTACTACGCACTCTACCTGATATGGATTTGATTTGCCAAAGCAGTGTGTTGCTGGAGGCTTTTGTACTGCACTTCTTTTTTGGTATTATTTGTGTTTATTTTCTCCTTTATCTTTCTTGTCTTATGGAAACTCTAAGCCATATCACATGAGCATTTGCTCTTTGTCTGTTAAGGATAGTGTTTGTGGATAATTGCATGTATTATGAATGAGTGTTCTGGTGTATATGTGTGTGTGAGTGTATATGTATCATAACTATGACTAATTCATCATACTAGAGTAACAGATATTTATGGAATGCACTGTTGTCAAGTACTGTGCTAAACGATATGCCTTTTTACTGTCTAATAACATACATTGTGTATCCTTCATTATTTCCTGTAATATGCTGCCTGGAGAATGCCACTTTTCAAGCCCCTGGAGGGTTTTTAGGCATTTCTCTTTCACATTCCCTTCCAAATGATATATTGTATTTTTTAAATGTGTAAATAAAGAAACGAAACGAAACTGCGTCAAAAAATGAGCAAGGATCAAATCATTTGTTGCTGAGTGTGTTTTTGCTAGAGCCTTCTGTGTGTGGCACCTTACAGCGTCAACACAGTCGTCTCATTGAAATGAATGAGAAGGCTGTGTCTTGTGGCGCAGTGCTATTCTCAGTCTGAAAACAGCCTTACCACCCCAAGTCAACTTCTGCCAAAGTTCCACTAACCAAGGCCTCTACCTATGGCTTGCAGTGGGGAGGCAGTACATTTACTCAAGTACTATACTTGGGTACAAATCTGAAGTACTTGTACTTTACTTGAGCATTTCCATTTTATGCTATTTTATACTTTTACTTTACAATTCAGAGAGAAATATTAAACTTTGTACTGCACTACATTTATTTGACAGCTTCAGTAGCTAGAACTTTGCAGACTAAAATTGTTCATGCAAAACATGACAACAATGCATCAAGCTTTATATGTTCCTCATGTGTTTTGTATATAAAATATATTAAATTACCCAACCGTATATAAAATAGTTCAAATCAGCTCCACCTCGACCAACTACAACAGTAAAATGCTAATTACACATGAATGCATCAGTAATAATAACCCAATATATAGTGAAACACTCACAGGGGCCATTTTCTAGCATTATGAGTACTTTTATTTTTGATACTTTAAGAACATTTTGCTGATAATACTTATGCACTTGTACTTAAATATTTTCAATGAAGGACGTTTACCTGTAATGGAGTATGTCCACAGCCTGGTATTGCTACATTTGCTTTGTCAGGTTGTACAGAGACTAAAAATAAATGAAAGGTCGCAGGT
Organism: Maccullochella peelii; assembly: GCA_002120245.1. Classification (NCBI taxonomy): domain Eukaryota; kingdom Metazoa; phylum Chordata; class Actinopteri; order Centrarchiformes; family Percichthyidae; genus Maccullochella; species Maccullochella peelii. The sequence goes on along the minus strand of LKNJ01001793.1, from coordinate 26,610 downwards.
TACTGTAATTTGTGCTGTGCATTTTCACTCAGGAGTAATAAATGTGAATAGAGCAGCAGGTGGCAACTGGAAACTTGTACAGTTTTCCAAGTTTTACATGTACTGAACACTGTGCTGAGCCCGAGGAGCCAGATGCACTTAAGAAGTGGAGCGTGTGTGTGTTGAGGACAAGGGTGTGTAAGGCCAGTTGGCTATATTCCCTGCTGCACCTCCTTAACCTAATTAAACATCCCTCCAACAGCCTGTCTCCTTTGCCAACTCCAATCACACACACATACACACACACAGTCTTCCTGGAAATTACAGTGGATTTAAAGGATTTGCAGCACTTCACTGTTCATTTATGGACTCTTGGGTCAGATACGCAACATGTTGTATGAATCAGTGTTTGTGTATAGGTGCACATGAATGTACTCATTCCCTTGTTTTATATCCAGGAAACTTGTACTTAAAACTTTACAACAAACTTTTGCAGCGTCCCATAACTTCCAGGAAACTTGAACTTGAAACTCCTTACCTTCTGCAACTTCTTATGTCTTCCCAGCAAGTTTTAAGGCTTTCATTTGTCAAAGGAAAAGCATGAGGAGTATTATCATCCCAGCCAGAGATTTTGTTTGTATCCCAGCCTCCACCCCTTTCCCCTGGCCCGGGATTCTGGCCTGGCGGGGCCTAGTGAACGACCACATCCTCTACAACGCGCCTGCCCATCCAGATAGATGTCACAAATAATGGGGGGAGCGCTGGGAGTGTATTTGATTTATGTGTGCACAGAGCCCTCTGAAAAAAGAAGAGTGTGTGACCTGATGGAGGGCCAGGATCCCTAAAAGGGTCCTTCCTGAGAGCCTGAGCCAAGCAGCATTCTTTGCTGAACTGACCTAAACTCATCACAGAAAGAGAGAGGAGAGTTTTTTAATATAGTTACTGTAATACCAATGTGTATTAGTCTTGCTTTCAAGGTTGTCTCTGTGACTGTTGCTCTGTCTTTTCCCATGAACAGTTTGCATGTGCGAATAAACACCCACACAAGTTTAACTTCTCTAAATGTGACTCTAAATGAAATTCTTTAAAACATCTGCTTCTGCTACAACAGACACTGACATAAACACACACACATGCGCTTCCCTCTGGTCTCCATGACTTGTGTATTTGCTGCTTTGTTGCCACGACAAACACCATAATCTTCATTTTGGCACGAGCCAGGTGTGTTTCATCAAACCTCCAAATACTTAATATGGCCTCAATGATTTATAATGCGTCCATTGTGTCCGTTTTAGCTCGCTGCGCAATAGTCACAGTATGAGTCAGATATGGATGGTATAATTAACAGAATGATGACCTTTGCTAGAGGAAGCAGACTGTCTGATCCTGTGCCAGTTTCATTGTGTACTCTACCTGCTCGGCCAGCTAAACGTCACCATGGCCGGAAAAGGAGGGAAGGACGCCTGATTAGTGTGTTTTTGTATTTGCTTGCGTATGAGTGTTTGTCTAGGAAAAGACCTTTGGCATGTCTGAGCACATTTAAATGTGTTTTTATGAATGAATGCATAATCTGTTTTTTCTCTGTTGTTTATATGTATTTTTGTGTGTTTGTGCGTTAAAAATGACAGCATAACTTTCTTTATAAGGAAGTTTCTCATTTTACAAGTGTGTTTTACAAAGTTTGAGCCAGGATTATCTAGGAGGGGGTCAAACGGGCCTATTAGTGCTTTTCTAGGGGTCACTGTGCCATCCAACTGGGGAACAAATAAACTATGCTGTGAAAACTGTACATCTGTTGAGTGGTACAAAAAATGACTGGAATGAGAATTGATATAAGGCATGTTATATTAGACACAATACTAGTACTGTTTTCAATTACACAAAACAAATTTTCACCAGGGTTGTGCTATTGACGATTTAACCTGTATTTTGCTTGCAGTTCATCTGCATTAAGGAAACTCATCTATTTACTGTAGCTCACATTTAGTAGCGGCATTACTGTGATACAATTACTTTCTCATTATTCTAATTGTTCATTCAAAAGTAGATATCAGACACCACATATCTACATTTATCTTGCAGACAGCTCTCAGTCTTCCTTTAGATGCTAAGCTAATGTTAGCAAACATTATAGTTTCACAGACTGACAGAATAAGCTGCTGTTTCTCAGCACTGAATGTCCAGAGATCCCAGTTAAGGTGATTAAAAGATTAATGTGATGTACTTAAAGCGGCTATAATCAACATTTTTATGATAACAATGTATCAAATGACAATGTGACAAAGTGAAAGGGGTCGCTCGTAGTGATGAACCTACAGAGAACCTGAATCACCTGAATCTGCAGTTCCCTTTGGCTTTACTGAGCTTTATAACGAGTTTCTGTTCATTGTTTAGCTGTCCGGCCCACAACTTCACTGTTTTGGTTCACTCTCACCACTCTAGTTGTTTTCGGCCACAGCAGGCAGCTGTTTTCAGTGAAAAATCCCTAAAAACACACTGTACACAACCTGCTCAGCAGACAGACAAAGTTAGCAACTAGCTGATGAACATAGTGGAGCATTTAGCAGCTAAAGGGCCAGATATTTCCCTCAGGAGTTGGTGGAGACCAAAAACAGAGCTAAAGGAGAGTGAATGTTAGACTTAGGTGGTCAGAAACACAACTCCAAATGAATGCTAATGTTGCTCTGTAATTTTTGCATGCGTGAATCATCCACTGTTTGCTAACAAGTTCGCCATATCAACTTAAAAGGTGATATGTTGTGTTCACAAGTGGACACAGTAATTGCAGTTTTAAAGTGTTACGGAGGGACTTTTATTTGCTAGCTTTAGCTAGTGTTGCAAATGCTATCTTGCTAGAATGTATAGCAGTCAGCTAATGCTAGTTTTTTTACTGACTGGCGCACTCATCTCTCTGTTGGTCTTTTTGAACAACAAACACACGCAATCCTCTTTAACTTTTTAAATATCAAAACTGTACTGAGTGGCATCTCTCTCAACTGAAGACCTACTGAATCACATAAATTGTCGTTGCTTATTTACACAGTGTTTGCTAATGAACGAGCTACTCGCTAGCTTGTGAGCGTTGACACAACCACAGCGAGAAGTAGAAGAAGAACATGACCGGTCGAGCATACAGACACTGCCCTTGATTTTATGGGGGACAGTGGGGTGCAGGGATGTTATAGTGACGGGATATTTTATGTTTTAAGGGGGTCATTGTTGCAATGGTGCCCTTTGGCTCAAACACTGTGTGTGTAACTGAGTGCATGCTAAATGCAAAAATACAGGCAATGGCCCATATTCCTCCTCCCTCTCTCTGTCTTATGTGTTCTGCACATGCCTGTATCAGCATAAGCAGACAGGATACAACCAAGCATGTGTGTGTGTGTGTGTGTGTGTGTGTGCGTGCATTAGTCCTGGGTGCTGTGTGGATCTGTCGGCGCCCAGCCTATCGCTCCCCGTGGGCACATGAAGGGCGGTATGGTGGCTGGGGGCTGAGAGCTGCTGACATGACCGCCCAGTTCAAAGAGATGGAGCAGGAGATGCAGGCAGAGAGCGAACAGAGCGGCCTTTATATTCACCTTGGCTGAGCCTGGGAAAACTCTGGAGTACCCCGTGTTGGCCTGTGGTTACAGGCAGGGAGGCAAGTGGACTTACAGGTGCTGCATAGTGCTGCTCAGGCTCCATGCTACGCCATAATCTGTCATCTATTGAAAAATCTCAACAATATCCCATGTATTTCACTGAGAGCTAAGGGCTGATGGATGGCACGGAGTGTAGTGTAGTGTGGTGTGTGAAAATGTCACCGGCCTGTCTAAAAAGTAGAAAAAGTGATCTTGAACTTTCCATCAGAGTTGGTACTGGTGCTGTTCCTTTTTGTGAGAGGCTGAAAAACCATGTCCTCTGACCTCCATGTCAATATTTCGGGTGCATGTTCACCTATTTTACTGTAATTGTAAATTAAAATGAATGTCCTTTACTCTCTGACTTCATTAACTTGAAATGGTTTTAAAGCATAGCCACAACAAGGGATTTTTTATTTTTCTTATTAATTAAAAAGACTAAAAGTCTATCCCCCGATGTTTCACATAAAAAAAAACCTTCCAGTGGCTCAAAAGGCATAATCCCTCCCGTTCCTGGTAGGCTTTTAATTTGAAACATATACAGGAAGTATTGAGTTTTATTAATGGTAACTTACTGGTTTTATTAATGGTAGCTAACTACCCATTTTACCTCTCACTATGGTCTTTCTTCATCATCATCCTCATCCTTCTGTGCTCCCATTGGCTCTCTTCCCTTCTGAAGTTGGCTATCACCTCCGACACTCCACGCTTAGTGCTTATAACCTGCAGTCCATGCACTCACACCTGGCTGTAGATTCTGTTATACTTGTTGCTCTGCCATCCTGCCCTGCCCCAAAGCCACAGTACAACCATCCTCCCCCCAGCCACACACAAATTACCCTCCAGGATCTTTATTTTTCCTATATTTTTTAACTCTAACGTATTTTTTATGACACCTTCCTTAGGGCTGACTAAGATAACACTTGTTGCTGGAGCGGGATTACGTGTACATTGGCAGGGCCAGGCAGGTGTCACTCAGCAGGCCCTTTCTGTTTTATTAATAGTGTTTTATGTTTCGCCGCGGACGGCTATGAATGTGGCTATTCAGCGGACGATGTGAGGAAGGGTTGTAGAGTAAAGCAAAGGAAGCTGTGTGTGTGTGTGTTTTGTAAGGACTGGCTATGGTAAACTGGTATGCTGCGCCAGAGACTGCTTTGAGCGATTGAGGGGGTGTCAGTTGTTAGTGTGTGCGTGCGTGAGTGTGTGTGTGTGTGTGCGTGTGTGTGCGTGTGTGTGAAGGGAGGAGAGAGGCTGACATCACTCCTTCCAGTGCTGAGGGGGTTGTTGTTGTTGCCATTTTCGGCCTAGAGGAGCTGGAGCTACAGCAAACATTTCTATGGAACTTCACATCACAGGGGCTCTGTCATTTCCTACTGTAGACTCTCTCTCTCACACACACACACACACACACACACACACACACACACAGATAAATACACTGAGGGAGACTCAAACGCACACATGCTAAGATGCATTCACGCTGACTTGCATACACATTCTCACACATACGTATGCATGGAAAAAGACCAATGCACTTCACACAATCACACACACAAACACATACACACACACCAGCAGATAATTTCCAGTTTAATTACAGAGTATAGGGCTGACATTGCTGCATTATCACTCCTGGTGAAACCGCCAATTATAGCTTAACATCAGTTGTAAATCTACCCATATTAATAAGGTAAAGCCTGGGGTGTTACTGCTCAGTGTGTGTGTTTGTGTGTGTGTGTGTGTGTGTGCATGGGTACAGCACAAGTAGGCACTTGCTTGCACATGTTGCCCAGACTCGGGGCTTAAACACATTAGGCTGCATGCAAAGGACATGCTTTCAGGGGAAATTTATGAAGCCTGGCGGCACAGTACGGGCGAAGCAGTCATTTTCACTGAATGGAGTTTAAAGGTGCAGTCTGGTATTTATTTGACCATCCACACTCACATCAAAAGTTTGACTTTGGGAAATAGCTGATGGGAAATAAGCCTTGTTTAAAACTTTGTTAAGCCATAGTAACTCGATACAAATGTTGCACATATGAACAAACCTTTGATATTTTGGCCTTGTATGAAAAGAAGTAAAAGTGACAAAGTCTAAACAAACACTGTAACCAAAGTAGTGTGAAAATGATTCAATGGGGAAACCATAGGCTAATTTTAAATGTACCTATTGAACACAATACATTCTATCTGCAGAGAGAATTTATTGTTTAGTAATCTGCAGAGAACCAATATTTTGAAATTAAAATCCTTGAGATTTTCATTATCATCATCAATGATTATGTCAATAGCAGAGTCCTTCCTTTCTCTAAAGGATTGCATGTACTGGATGTAATGTGAAAACCAGAACAAGCACGCATTTCATTCATTCATTTAATGGGTCCTAATCATTTTCTAGGAAGTTCCCTGGGAAGGACTATGGAATTTGGAATGAATTTTAGGGAAAATAGAGAAGGTGTGGTACACTTCCAGTTAAGTTGAATTAATTGCTTGCGTAACCAAGAGTCTTTTAGTCAGTGCACAGCAGGTCAGGAAATTTGCCAAACATACATGACACATAAAGCTACCAATAATCAGTGAATAATGAATGAATATTTATTTGGATTTTAACAGAGATGTTTTTTCAAGGACTTTCCCTATAATAAGTACTAAATTACATAGCTCTTTCCAGGAAACTTCATAGGAAATTATGAGGACCTTTAAAATAAAGCGCTATCCAACATTCGATCATGAGTTCAGTTTGGACGTGTCAGGCAATACTGTTGACTGTTAGTCATCTTTATTAAAAAAAAACACGATGAATCGTCTGTCTGCCTTTCAAGTAGTCTCTCAAGGCATGTTTTCTGCGGCCAGTGGTCGACTGGTTGTTGATGTGCTGCCATCAGCAGTGTTGGGAAAGCTACTTTGAAACTATAGCTAGTGAAGATACAAGCTACACTCACTGGAAGTAGGTGGCTACAGCAACACAACACAAAAGTAACAAACTACACATGGAAACTAGCTTAATACTGATGCTATTTCACATCAAGAAACATCTTGAGTCATATAATAAACAAATGCACTCATTATTTTGTGGGTTAATTGATTACACCATTTATTACTGTTAGTGCCTGACCACAGACTGTATATAAAGATGCACGACATGACAGCTCCCCAAAAGTGAAGCCAAACCATCTGGATTGCCCCCTGGTGGCCGGCTGCAGTATATGTCATAAACCCCGCCCCTTCCCTGTTAGCGGATTGGACATGGGCCAAACTGAAAAGTCAAAGTACACGTCAAATAAAAAGTTCCAAAAGATCTTCTGTCATTTTAGGTGTTCATTTTTTCTGATCAGTTTGGATTTCATTTGTTGCTATAAAAAGGGGGTGTGACGTCATGATTGACAACTGTGATTTGATTGTGATGTGCTCGCGATTGGTTCGTGCGGGTGTATGGGCGAGACTTCGGTACTGTGCAGATTCTGGCTCCAAATTATGTCAACAGCGCTGTATCCGGGATATTTTGGCTTCATTTTTATACAGTGGGAGGAAGTGGAGATGCGTCGTTCATCTTCATATACAGTCTATGTGTCAGACTGATTGGTTTTTGGTTGTTTTTGGTCGACCTATCCCGCTGCTCAGAGGAAAAAATAGCTCGTTACTGGAAATATAGCATAATTTTGAAATTAGCTACAAAAAAGTAGCTGGGAAAAGTAGTTCAGCAAGTTCAGTGTCGCTACATATGGTGTCGTTACTGCAGTGACAGTGACCACCAGTAACCACAGGTGTTTTTGACTGAAATCTTGAGGATTAACTTATATATAACTTACTAATACTAAAAACACTGTCACATTTGACTTGTGTAAATAAGTGGTTAAACTCACATAAAGTAAAAAGTTATGCCGACGATGTTGTGTGTTCAAACCTTTGTGTGTAAGTGTGTGTGTTGGTTATATCAAATGGAATGAAAACATGAACCGCTTCCTTCTGTCTGGCTGTCTGTCAGTCTCCTGTGTGTGTGTGTGTGTGTGTGTGTGTGTGTGTGTGTGTGTGTGTGTATGCGTGTGTGTGTATATACTCAGTGCCCAGGGTGGAGATTAGGTCTGGTATTAATGGGATGTCCCTTACTGCATGTCCCCCCTCTCCTCCCTCACATTCCACTGTCCCAAACATACACACTCACATACACGGCCTTATGTGACCCCTCTCCACCCTGCCCTACTTGAACATACACATGCACACACAGTCACACGCACATTCCCCTTTGGCAATGCCTCACTTCCTCCTACCTCCCTCACCCTCCTGGGCTTTTGGACATCAGAGCAGGCCTTCCCAATCCCCCTTTAGCAAGCATCCAGACCTGTTACACCAACAGACGGCCAGGTCTATTGTCCCACAGCCTGATCTGGAGTGTGTGTGTTGGTTTGGCCCGGACGGTAGGTTAGGATAAGGTTTGGACAGTGTTGGATCCCCTCTAATCCCAGAAAAGCAGAAATAAAGCCGAGTCCAGGACCTCCGGCGCTTTCAGTGATACACCCTCCTTCACCTGCACACACACACACACACACACACACACACAAACACAAATGTGCGCACACATAGTGTTATCATTGCCATAGTGGACCCCAGAAGATTAACAATGTTGTCTTCCATTACCTAAAAGGTGTGTTCATGCCAGAAAGTGGCATTCATCATAGCTGACCCAAAAGACATACTGTATTTGTACCATTGACTCCTATCTCACAACTGCCTGCAAACCATTCTTCCTTTGTAGAGCAGTTTATACTCAGACAGAGGAGTATATAAATTAAAGTGCATGGTCCAACATGGCTAATAAGATACGATAAGCTATTTCAATTTGGACTCTCTGGCTCCCTAGTCAAAGGTCAGCACTGTCAACACTGGGTTTGCCCACTGGCGAATCCACTGATTACTGCGATTCAATGGGAGTGAACTGATTTTGCCACAAAATGTTGCTGTTTTAAATGCTAGCGTGACCGAGCTTCAATAGGAATTCTTCAAATTGGATAGTCTCAAATAAACATACACACACATAGCCTAGCCAACCCTAGCCTTACCTTACCCCTGAACTTTGCCTATACCCTAACCTAAACCTAATTCTATCTTTAACCATAAAGCCAGGTCTAATTATAAGACACATTACTCAGTATATTATGAGACAGTATTACACCAACATTTGAAAATTCTCAGAGGAAAAAAGAATACTTTCTAACAACAAAATGAAAACAGAGATTCACATTATTCATACTGGGCAAACAACATGGAGTCATTTCCCCTATATGTCATTCCTTCTGTAATTATCATACCTTTCATTTCCCACACTTTCAGTTTTGAATGCCTTTTAGGCTTCCTGTCGCCATACATAATACATGATGCACGTTCAAACGACTGTACATTCAAAACAAGCTTTCGTATCCCCCCTGCCTCTTCTTAACATCCAGCTCCTGAACACTCCTCTGTGACTGTTTCAGAGGAAAGAGTTAAGCCGTGGGGTGTAAGTGTAATGCACACTGCCCCTGTGAATTGACTTTAAACGGGGGAAAGAAAGTCAGAACACGGCAAATGGTTTTGATTTATGGGAGCAGAACCACATTTGATATTCATTTCCGCAGCTGTGGCCAGCTAAAAAAACAGCTACACTGACAATGGCGCAGTGTAACCTTCCAGTGTGTGTGCGCGTGCGAGTGTGTGTCTTAGAGCCTGCGTGCGTCAGTCCTATTTTAGAATTGTTTTGGGGCTCTTTCAGTCAGATTCGCCGCAGATGTTTCTGATTCACCGAACACATATAATAAGTAATTACTGAAAACACCTTTTGGTTGCCCAGGGTTGTGTGGTGCTTCATTTTGTGTAATCGAAGCTGTGGTTTTTCAGAGAGGCACAGGATCCAAGAGTTTATTGAAAGCCAGCAAAACAGCCCCGCAGTCAGAGTTTCCTGAGAGAAGAAGAGAGAAAAGGGAGCTTAAAGAAATATTCCCCATCCCGCCTCAGTGAAAAGACAGAAACAGAGAGGAGAGGGAGGGTCTGGAGATGGAGAGATGAAGAGGGAAGCATCAGCAACAATCATAGCCAGTCAGGTGGAAAGAGATGAAGAGATTTGGTGGTTAGAGACAGAAGGAGAAAGAGATTGCTCATTATTAGGATAATTAACTAACTGAGGCTCCAACTAAGACTATAACTGGTATAATTTGTCAGTGATAAAACATAATGAGCAAGAATTCTTACATTTTTAATGATTTCTTCAGCATCAAGAGTATATATCTACAACTGCTAGCAAGCACATGCACAAACATGTGTTACAAAAACTCTCCATACAGGGAACAACCAATGGAATATGAGAAGTAGGTAAAGTAAACTGAAACATTCATGAAATGTAAGAACCAGTCTGAGATGTGAATTACATTTGAAATTCAAAACATATGGAAAGCGTACTAACCCTATGTGTGCTTGTCTCATATAAGATGCCCACTTTACTCTGACTCTTAAGGCCTGGTTTTAATCTTGCTATGTGAAGCACTTCGGGCTGTATGTTTGTATGAAAGGTGTTGTATAAATAAAGTTGGGTTGAGAATAGTGAGAGGGTGAAATACATCCATGCCGCTGACCAAAAGAAAGCCATCTTGACAGTGCTGACCTTTGTCGGACCAGAGAGAAATGGAGAAAGCTATCGTAGGTTATTAGCCGTGTTGCCTCATCCAGATTTATTTAACCTCCTCTGTCAGAGTGTAAAATAATCCACAAGAGAGGAATGGTTTGCAGACAGTCATAAGACAGAGGCTGATGGTACAAATACGTCTTTTGAATAAGCTGTGTGAACTTATTGTCCTGTTAGCAACCGAGCTAAAAAGCCTGCTAGCCGACAAGCTTGCTAACGGCCACCAGTTTTGGAGAGCTTCTTTTCCCACAATAACTCTGTGTTTAATGAAATGATAAACATTCCTGAGAACAAAATGCCAGTCAGAGGGAGCAAATGGCACATTACAGAGAAAATAGAAAACCTTACAAGCTAATGTAGCTTTCTAACTTAGCAAGCTTTTTGCCTGTCTTCAGTAACTCTTTATTGAGTTAAATCCTGAGAACAAAGTGCCAGAGGGGAGTAAAAAGCACACAGAGAGAATAGGTCGAAGCACAGAGAGATAATGTGACTGACCTTTTCTGGTGTGACCAGGCCTTTAAGGTATTTACCTTTCTCACTTACAAGCAAATATGACAGAAATTCAATGAATATGGTAGATACATAGATAGATAGGTACTTTATTGATCCCCCAGGGGGGAAATTCCTTACGTTACGTTAATATGTGGACAAGATAGAATTTTAGTGTCAGTTTATTCTCCTAGTGTCCCCTCTACACTGTATGTACAATCACTGTGCGTTTCCCCAGTAGAGCTGCATTTACTTGTCCCTGCGGAAAGTCTCTGTGACTTTAGAACCGTGTTTGCACAAGCTTACATGTCTACAAATTGGTGTCTGCGATTCTGTGTGGGTGTCTGAGTGCTTGTTCTGTATGTGGGTGTTTGTGTTCTGTGTGTGTGCATGTCATTTAGAGAGAGAGAGGGATTGAAGAGAGAGAAAAAAAGGGAGAGAAAGAGATTGGAGACAGGATGGGGGATGACGGGCTGGATCTGATTACGGGTTGGAATGGCTGGGAGGGTTTGCGGTGCAGCGCTTTCTCAATAGTACATTCCTGTGTGCAAGCTGGGGCAGGATCCACAGCTACGGGCCAGCCTCTGCCAGAGGGATTGAGCAAAAGGGACGTCGTTAGAACAAGCAGCAGGTCAGGACTCACATTTAGTAGGCCCTTGCTAGATAGCAAGATGAAAGATGAGTTACTCACACATCCTGCGCCAGCCTCCATGAGACTGGATCACATTTTAATGGGCCTCCAGTGTTATATGAGCACAGCAGATATTTTCTGCAGCTCGGAGGTCTAAGGTTGGAACGGGGGTTTATTGTTTCTGGACGCTAGGTGCATGTTGAATTCACATGCCCTCTGAAACTGTCAACGCTGAGTGGAGTGACCTTTAAAAAAGGAAGCCGGCTTTTTTTTAGAGGCCCAGAGGTTTGTGTGGGCCAAGGTTTTGTATGTGTGTGTATGTGTGTGTGCCAGTGCGCCAGCAGGAATCGTCTGACAACTGTACAAATCAGCACTTTTAAAAGTCAACAGCTGTATGCCAGCTTGACCCCTTAGTTCTGGAAAATTCAAAGACCCACCTGCTCTCTCAGGTAAAATGTTAAATGTCGCCGATGGGTGCTTGGTGTCCTTTCCCTCCCTTCTACACAAACACACACACACACACACACACACACACACACACACACACACACACACACAGCAGTTAACAGATCAGACCTTTACCTGTCTATCAGTCCCGCTGGGAATGAGCCAAACATCTATCGTCCCATTAAGCTGTCTGTTTCTTGGGCTAACTGTCTGACTGGCTGTTTGTACTTGTCAGTAAACGACAGACTGTTTCTCTTCCTGTCTCTCCAGATTCTGCGCTCTCGCTCCTCCTTTCACACACACACACACACACACAAAATCACTCCCTCTGTGTCAAGTTCAGGCCGAGGTTTTGACACGAGTCAGTGAACAACACAGAGGTTCCCATGCTGAAAGCTGATAAGGAGGCCTTTCTGCCACTGCCAACTCCTCTCTCCTCCCATGCGGTGCTAGGCAGTGTGTGGTTTTTTATGTGTGTGTGTGTGTGTGTACGTGGGCAGCTTGGAATAGGTGGGAGGATGAGGAGGGTGATGCAGGACTTCGCCCAGGCCTTTGTTCCCTCTCCTACTCCTGCCGCCATCGCTGCTGACGGTAAACACCTCCACCAACTCACAAAAGAACCCCCCCCACACACACGCACCCTCACCCTTTAGTTTGATTTACTACACGAAGGAAATAACATTAACTTGTCCGTGCGCCCCTCCCTCCCTCCCCCCTGATTGCTCTTTGTTCACAGGTTTGTTTACTATTCTCTGTATGGAAAATCCTTCAGGAATGTGGAGGAAGTGGGTGTTTCCTCCAGTAGCTTGAGTTTTAATGGGATTGGGTGGAGGGGAACAAGAGACAGGGGAGGATGGGGGTGGCTGTTCCAATATCCCACAATGCTTCAGGTGGTCAGGCAAGCAGGGTGTGTGTGTGTGTGTGTGTGTGTGTGTGTGTGTGTGTGTGTGTGAAGTTGGCTTCAGGTTACTCGAGGCAGCGGGGCCAATTTTTCATCATTCCTCGGGCTGCATTAATTAAAGGGGTTGGTCCAATAAGTTAAGCTTCAGTCCACACCGGCAGACACATGTACAAGATGGATGTTCCTCTAAAGTTCCACTGTCATTTATAAGAAAAATATATCCATTCATCTGCCAGTTATCCATGCCCAGATATCCTTGGGTGATAATAATAATTCAATACCATGACAATTTCCTTGATCGAAATATAGATATTTTCATTCTAGTTCATTTTTCATGCACTATGAAAGAAGGATCCCTCAAAATACATTTAATTAAGCCTTAAAACCCCTGAAAACATACCAAAGATTGAGCTTGAAAGGTTGAAAACAGAACTTGACAAAACAATGTCACCACAAGGTCTGTTTAGTTTCAGTCACAACTTTCAAGGAGACTTAAAGTGGTCAGAAAGAAAAAGAAAAGATGTAAATTTGAACATCTACAATTTCATGACATCTCATGAACCTTGTTTCCAGTAGCAGCAGCAGGACACACACAAAGTTAGCAACTAGCTGGTGAACATAGTGGAGCATTTAGCAGCTAAAGAGCCAGGTCTTTTTCTCAGGTGTTGGTGGAGACAGAACTAAAAGCAGAGTGAATAATGGACTCACATTCATCAGGTGGTCAGAAACAGGACTTTAAATGAATGCTAATGTTGCTCCATGTCTACTGGGTGTGTAAATAGGCACCCGTTTGCTGACACATTAGCCATAACAACTTTATTAGGTAATTTAAAAATCTCTCAATTAACAAATCAACTAGACTTTAAGGGCTACATGACTTTCCCCATAGATGTTATTAAGGGATTAAGAGGTAACTCCTTCATTAAGTCTTAATTTAACCCTAAAAGCACCAAACCAATTTCAGTTCAGGAGTGAACAAAACTTTTATGGCTCCTTTAAGTTGTAAAAGAGTTGACTTTTATTTCGTACATTTTGGTGGGTTTACACCCTTTAAACAGTGGCCATTAAATACCTTAGGATCCATTAATTTATCAATCCATTATTTATCCACCTAAAATTAGCTAAAAACACATGATTATTAAAATTCACGGTGTCTTCAGGTGAATTGTTTTTTACATCACTGTTAGTTTGTCATGCAAGTACTTTACCATTGGTGTTGTGTGGCAGTTGCTGCGGTGACCTTTGACCCCCTGCTACCCGTAAAACACACCTCTGTGATTACACACACACACACACACACACACACACACACACACACACACACCTGTGGTCACCTGCAGCCTTCCTCTCTGACCTCTGACCTCAAGAGCTTCAGTAGCTGCATATAAATCTCAACCCCGTGTTTCAAGCTGTTTATGTTCAAGTGATTATATGAGGACAATCCAGACGAGGAAAACATGACGGCAGTAACAGTGAGTGTAATAATGCGATTAGTTCCTGGCACCTACGCAGAAAAGCAATTAACTGTAAGAACTGTTTGCAAATACTGGGGGGTCACAACCTTTTCCATTGTAAGCAATACTTTAGTAGATGATGCTCTCACATCCACTCTCACCCCCCCCATCCCTCCACACACACATACACAGCATGGCCCCGTGAAAAGGGGCTGAATCATCTGTGTTAATGAGGGCCTTAGGTTTCCGTGCTGCTCTGATTTTGGCTGTGTCTGCGTCTGCCTTGACCACTAAAGAGCCCCAGCTGCCCACAGAAATGCCTACAAGGGGATGCCTGCCTCCTGACTCCATGTGCTCGCCTCTGCGTGTGTTTATGTGTGTCTTTGACCAGCATGAAAAGTCCATTGTGTACCTCTTTTTTTGTATGTGTTTTGTGTGTCTCCCTCCCAGCTAGTAGCAGCAGATGCAGCGGCCTCCTGGATGGCAACATTTGAAATAAACCCGGCCTGAAAATATTTACTTGGAATGAGTACCAGAAAGTTTGGATAATCCCAGAATAGGTATACAAAAGTTGCACACTTTTGTGTGATGTCACCACTTACCTAACATGACCTGTATTATCCCAGCAGAATGAAACAAACCCCAAGAATGAGCTGCAAACACTACAGGTCTGGTTTGAATCATGGTACCTGTTGCTGCAGCCCATCCAGTTTAATCCTTGAGGTTTCTGCCTTTATGCCACTGCAATTTACACTCATTTCAGTGGTTTGTACACGTGGACTGTACCTGCCCGTGCAGAGCATGTGTGTGTAACTAGATGAGAGAGGGGATCTAATCTGTGTGTGCATGTCAGTCTATCTTTGCAGGTGATGATCCCATCTCAGGTGTGTGTTGGCATGTGATTGTGTTTGAGGAATCCGGCCCCCCATCTTCCAATCTGTCCATCTCTCAGCGCTCTTGTAGCAGCAGATGGGAGTCCCACCCCTGTGCAGAAGGTGATCACAGGACTCCTTTTCTGTTTTATGGAAACAGGCCCGTCACACTGGTATGTGGCTCCTCTGTTAACACTCAGAACCCGAGCACTGCTACTAAACAGTGTTTATCTGTTTATAGAGCTAGTCACTGCTTCTACTGGACCTTCTTTTAATATTAGCAACATAACTTAATATCTAACATGATATGTTGGAATTATCTCAATAAGGGTATATATACTAAATTCCCAGAAGAGGACCCAAAATCCCATATAAAACGAATGATTTGATAATATATATCCACATCTTTGTGTTTATGAGAACAATCAACACACAACTAGGATTACAAATGTATGTGATGCTGATCTTTATAGTTATTGTCACAATAACTTACCAACTATGTTAGTCTGACTGCACAAGACATGCCTCAGTTTTTCCCCAACCTGACCCCAAGACTGCAGAAAGACTAGTTGGAAAAAAGACAACAAAAAGCTAAAAGTAAAGATGCTGTAAATGGTTGAAACAACCAGTTTCTGTCACTGAAGAATACCATAAAGCCATCCCTTCTATCAAAGGGCTACAAGGGGGGTAAGAACCACTGCCTTAAGGGACCTCTAGCCTACCTTCAACAATCTAATTCATCTTACTTTTTATTAGCCAGACATGGCTCTGGGGTTGGAAATGTCAGCCGGTCGGTCCACCACTTTTGTCATCTACCGGATGGATTGGCATTTCATGTTTTGTAGACAATGAAAACTAAATCTCCAGCACCACCAACAGGTTGGCATTTTGTATTCAGCGTGAAATGTCTCAACAACTACTGGATGCATTGCCATGAAATTTGGTACATACGTTCATGTTCCCCACAAGACTGAGTGGTGTGATTGCCTGACTTTACATTTTGAGCCATAATCAGGTCAAAATTTCAGTTTGTCCAATACTTTGGTTTGCGACCAAATACCTGCAAAACTAATGACATCAGTGTTTTTAGTGCTAATTAGCAAATATTAGCATGCTAACACGCTATACTACGATGGTGAACATTATACCTGCTGAACTTCAGCATGTTAGCTTTGTCTTTGTGCGCATGTTAGCATGGTGACATTAGCATTCAGCTCAAAGTACTGCTGTGCCAAAGTACAGCCTCAAAGAGCCACTAGCCTGGCTGCAAACTCATTTCTGTTTGTATACAGATTAAACCAACAGATACAATGTGTTCATAAGTCAGCTTTAGAGGTGCAGGTAGGAGCATTTTTTAACTTTAGAGAGAGCCAAACTAGTTGTTTCCCCCTCCTTCCAGTCTTTATGCTAAGCTGAGATAAAGCATCTAATTAATTACGTAGGTTAATTCTAATTAACCTACGTAACTTCTTTTATTCCTCCTACTTTTTGTCACTTATGGCTCTCAGTGGAGAGATTGGTCTCATTTTAATCTTCCACATTTTACTAGCAGAAACTAATGAGGCAAATTTTAAAACTCAGTTGGCTTGGAAATGGGTATCTTCTTAAAAAGACAAAATATTATAGTACTATTCAGAACCTGTATAGTACTACAGTATCAGTACTAGGCTTTCAGATTACTTGGTCACATTAAACCCTACTTCATATACAGTAAGTAAGGTCAAATAGAATTAAGCAATTACGCTAGACCATCAAGTCATCAAGATGAAGATAGAACAAAAGTCTTGCACAAAACTCCTCAGACAGGCTATGACTGACAGTCTCCTCTCAGCTCTGGAGTGTTTTTGATTAACATCGGCCAAATTCCAGCTCTTTTACACACCACTCAGACTGCTCAGATTAAACGAGTCTAGCATGTAAACACAAATCCAGCGTGTCTGTGCACTGGACAGCTGTACATAACCACAGTAATGTTTCTATGTTCGTTTTTTCTTGCTCCATCTCCAACTCTGAAGGGCGGAGGCTTCAAGTAAAGGCTTGATTTGGACGGGAGATGTCATCTTTAATGAATATCAAGCACTGCCCTGGGAGACGATTCACCGCATGGATGTATACAGTGAGAGGCTGCCTCGCTGTTTGTGGTCGATCCTGCAGATAACATGTAGTGGTGGGGTTAGGTGTGTTTTGGATCAATAGGATTACTGTAATTGGCTGGCCTCGATTGCAGGGGCAGAAAGGTCTGGATGTCACGGCTGAACAGACCATGACCTAACGGATGATGGAGTTGAACGCATAGTGCAGACTGCGTGTATGGTTGCAAATTGAATTTAGGAGGAGAGGAAAACAAAACAGCTTATAATCTATTTTGAAACGCAAACAAGAGTATGAGCGTGTGTGTGAGTGTGTGTCATAGTGCCTAAAGCAGGACGGCTCCTAGAACCAGGAATGGTGATAGCCCTCGTTGTACACCGACAGCTACTGCCGTGTCATCCCCCAACACGCACGCACACACACACACACACACACACACACACACACACACGTACTCACAGGCCTAGCCCAACATTTAACCGCAGTGTTTGCCATTATCAGATGGGCCTGTAATCTGATCTTTCTGAGAGAGGAGGATGAGGAGGCTGAGGAGATACAGGAGATGGATGGTGGGGTCATGGTCAGGAGAAAGAGGTATGTGTATATGTGTGTGATTCAGGTGGGTGGTGGCTGTAATTGTTACCTATAGAGCACCCTGGGGTGAGCTCATGATATGTGCTGTAAATGGGTGTTGCTGGTGCTGCTGGTGGGCTTGAGGGTGCTTCTTTAATTAAACCAATACATTGCCCACTAAACCTCTTGGCTCCAAGGTTCTTGGAGCAGCTAAGCTCTGACTATGAAGATAATAAGCATATCTCAGCTACATGATCGGGGTGAGTCAAGCTCTGTAGCTAGTCCAGCTTCACTTTGGGGATGAGCAGTTATTTCCAACACCATCTAATCAAAGTTAGCACAGCTGAGCAGATCCCAGGCCTGCGTTGAATAAGCCGCTGTTAGCTGGTTCTGCTCAAGCTGATGATCACGGTGTTTCTTTATGTTGAAGGAGTAATGGACACGTTCTGGTTAGTCAGTCAGGGCAGTTAGCCAGCTCCCAGGACTGACAATGAGCGTGATTATGATAAAAAATAATTGTGTGTGGGCTTTACAGTCAGCACACACACCTGTGCCCTGTCCATCCAATAAAAAGAGACACCATCTAGTGATGCAACCTGGTACTACACCAAAACTACATTTGCTGACAGTTTACTTCGCATGTCCATTGTTTTCTATGTTCTTCTTCTATAGATTCGAGGAACAACCCAAAATGTTTTCTTTTTCTGGTAAAACTATTCCAGACTTGTATTTGATTTCCTCCACATACTTGGCTTCCAACACTGTAAAATGTCAAGAATGAACTTCGTAAAGGTAAAAGGCATGAAGAGGGATTGGTAATAGTAAGGAAGTACCCAGAAGGCCAATATATAACTACATGGCTGCCCTTTGTCTTTGCTTTCTCAACTCAAAACTGTTAGCTGTGGGTGCAAAGGCCCCAGTTGAGTTTCCCCTGAACCAACATCTCCTCCCACCGGGCCCCACAATGCAGCGCTGGTGCCAGGGGAAGTGTAGTTTGGGTTCACGCTTGTTTCATTGTGTTTCCAGCATGCGACATCCACAATGGCATGAAAGACGTCTTGTTGGGGGAGACGGGCGAGGGAGGAAACTGAAGCAGCTGGAGCACACCGAGCCGAGCAGTTTTCCATTGCAAAGAGAAAAATATTTCACTTTTGTCTTGCTGTATCATAACAATAACAACAAGAACGTCACAATGCTTTCCCTCCATCCCACGTCTGCTGCCGCCTTCTCCCATTCACAGAGATGTGTTGTTGTTGCCGGTTTTCATCCAGCCATTCATCGTGTGTCCTTGCTTTCTGCCTACGTCACAGTGATTTAGGCTCTTCCTGCTGTTTGGAGAAATAATGATGTGATAGTATCAATGAGACCACAGCCTTGGATTATGTTGGTGTTCCACAGCTATAAATAAACAATACAATATGGCTGACCAACAAAATGGTCGCCCGACTTTCTGTCAGACTAGGATTTTGACTCCTTGGCTAACATAATGAACCACTTTTAATAGACTTAGATACTCAGTGGTGATCTGAAATGGATTCCCTACATGGTGATATGTAAGTGAATAGATACAAATAAAGCACAGAGTATTATACAGAAAACACATAAGTCATAAGAAAAGTATTTGAAAATGATATATGTTCCTGTCATTGGCATATAAGTCTTATACAACAAACATGACCCAGTTCACTTCAAATCTCAGTTTTATAATGTGAAAGAAGACTGACTATTGTTATTGAGGTTTGATTGATTTAGACAAATCACAGCAGAGGGTGTTATTATGGGTAAGTGAGTCATCCTCATTGTGCCAGCTGCAGGCCTGTTCATGTCTGAGAACATCAGTTGGTAACCAGTAAAGTCAGTTATGAGGAGCGCACATGATGTGACAGTTGCGCACACATAATATGTGTGTGTGTGTGTGTGTGTGTGAATACAACATTGCTGGTGCAAGTTTTGCTTGAGTTTGACTCTTGTGGAAGCGAAGCTCTTAAATGTACTAAAAGGTGTTAAATTAGGTGTTAAAACTTGCTACGGTATGTTAGCTAGATAGCTAACCGCAAGACAGGAGTGTATCAATGTTTCCAGGGTTCTATGTTCCCTATTTCAGTATCCTCTTAATATGACACATTAAGTAGACCTTTCAAAGGGTTTTATGATCTCAGCAATGTTTTTAACTAGTTCAAATGTTCAATGTATGCTCCCTGGGTCAATGTCTTGAAACCACTCACCTTCAGCTTATAGCCTACTGATGTTATACTCCTTGAAACCTACGCCCTCAAATTTATTGGCAAGACAGTTTTCTTGACTTTACCCATTGATATCTCCATAGTGGCTGACCAGATCTTTACCATTCAAACTGCATTGGAAATGTCCATCTCCCTTCATCTTTTGCAATTGAACTGCAAAGACAGTGCTTACCAATCCCTTACAGTGTCAGTTTATATCTAGAGACACACATGCTCATAGGACTGTGGGACCTTAGGACCCTGGGAACATAGGAATGATCCCCAGCAAGACATAGTAAGCTAGCTAGCAGGGTAGGAAACATATCCAGGCACGTCCAGGCTAACAGAATAGTAAAACATCTGGATGAATGTTAACAAAGTCATCTTGGACACATTTTAGTGTGGTTGAAATAAGTATCAACACCACTTCAGTTGTGTATTTTTGATTCTAATGCATTGCTAATGGAGAGGCAGCAAAATCTTGATTTGATTAATGAAAACATTCTTGGCAAATGCTTTTGCTTTCATCTGTCTTGCGCTGGTCCAAGAATTTCACCTCCAGCGGCACAATACGAATGCCCTCTGTATGAGTATCAAACTTCTTATGTCAACAATTACAAGTTCCGCCTTCAAAAACTACAGCATTCAAAATAAGTATTAAATACTCCGTGAGGGGAATAAATGTGATTTACCTCCCACATGGTTGAATGATGTGACACATGCAGCTTGGTTACTTAATTTACAGTATATTTCAATACAATAACTGTCACATCAATAACAATAATCAGTCTTGATAAAACTGTAATCAGGGATACCTAAAATAAAAATAAAAAATCTGTGCCACATTCTATATAGGACACGTGCTTTTTAAAAACCCTTCTTTATGTACAACAATAGTCATACAAGAACATTGTACTACAAACTTTGTACAAGCCAGAGGGGTCCATTAAGTCCATTAAAGTTCTTTGAATGAAGTTGAATTTAAAGTTAAAAGTATATTAAAAAAATGTTTAAAATAATCACATCTTTAATTAAGGTTCCATACTGTTTGATAGCAGGGTTTAGAATCAGTCCATTAAGATTTGTGGATATACCTCCAACACCTGCTACTATGTAACTGGCCTTGTATATCACAGGCTTTTTCAACCCGACCTTTGACCTGTGTCTTCTTGGAAGAGCATAGTTGACAACAACACATCTTACAGTAAGTGACTGCAGAATTTTCAGTGTTGCACTTCAGAATCCACCAATCGCTGATATTTTAAGGCCAGAGGTAACTCATTTGACTCTACCCTGATTCTGTATGTGTGAAAGTCTACAGTTAAAGTGGGAGCTGACTGATGGGCAAGCAAGTGCGAGCTCCACAGCAGCATCAAGTGAGCCTTGAGGCAACACACTGACATGCAGACATACACACATATTGTAGCCGTACACACAGATTTATAACTCTGGTCCTGGAGGCATGAGTTACTTGCTGTCTCCCCTGAGACGTAGCCACTCACCCAGAAAATAATGACCCTTGGAGTGGCAGTCAATCATTGCTGCCCAAAGAACATTCAGTCCTCCGTAAAGCTGCGAATTTATGAGATGACTCATTTTCTGGGTTTCCCATGGGACGTACCCACACAATTAGGCCCCGGAGAACACTTACATATCTGTCAGAGCACTTAAGTTTCAGTATTACCGGTATAAACAAAGTATAAAGAGTTTGGTTGAGGTTACACAGATAATGCTGGTTAATCACAGTCATCTATTAAACCCCTTCCAATCCAACATATAATTATAAACCTGGTTTAATTGTTTCTTCTATCTCATTATCTGTTATTAAAATATTCTTGATCTCTACTCTTGTTCTTTCATTTTGTGGTTTATATACATATA